>BHFT01044682.1:0-24022 GCA_004320025.1 Laticauda laticaudata
CTCCTCCTCCTCCTCCTCCTCCTCCTCTTCCTCTTCTTCTTCTTCTTCCTAGCATATTCCCATTGGGGCAAGGTCTGCTTTTCAGATCATGGAACACCATTTTGCACAGTCAGCTGCTTCTCCAGGGTGAAGGCCTGCATCTTCCATACCTTTGTTGATGGTGTCTTGCCACCTCTGTTTTGGATGCCCACGAGGTCGCCAGCCATTTACAGGAGTTGCCTGCTGTAAAAGCACCTTTAGGATAATCATGACCTGGATGACTGAGAAGCTCCATAGACCCCCAAGAAATAAAATAGCATCTGTGGATAATGTCTGTATTAATTGGTTGATGACAAGTCTTCTCTTTTGGTAAAGACACATTTAACAGAAGTAAAATGTAACAGAAGTTTTCAGATTAATTTAACCCTGAATTAAGATTTAATTGATTTAATTTAATTTTTAATGATTTATTTATTTGTAAAACATATACAAGCAAGTATAAGTATGAACATAAACAAGAACAAAGGAAGTAAATACAGATAAATTGGGACAGTAAGACAGGGATGGTAAGCACGCTGGTGCACTTACGCACACCTTCTTTAAGGATCTATTTGGAATGGGGTGAGGTCCACAGGAGACAGTTTGAGGTTGAAGCTGTGAGGGGTTGAGGTTGTAACAACAGAGTTGGGTAGGGCATTCCAGGCATTGACCACTCTGTTGCTGAAGTTGTATTTTCTGCAATCGTGTTTGCAGCAGTTTACCTTGAGTTTGTATCAGTTGTTTGCTCGTGTATTATTGTGATTGAGGCTGAAGAAGTCATTGACAGGCAAGATGTTATAGCAGACAATTTTGTGAACTATTTTTAGATTGTACCGCAGGCAGCGCAGTTCCAGATTGTCTCGGTCCAAAATTTGAAGCCTGGAGGCATAGGGAATTCTACTGTGCATGGAGGAGTGGAGAACTTTTCTCAAGAAATACCTCTGAACCTGCTCAATTGTGTTAATGTTCGATATACAGTGTGGGTTCCAGGTGGATGAGCTGTATTCGAGAATTGGTCTGGCAACGTCTTTGTATGCCCTGGGTGGCAATTCAATGTTGCCAGAGAAAAAGCTTTGCAAAATAAGAATTTTAAAATAAGAATTTAACAATTCTTAAAACCTAATGCAGGTAGTCACCAACTTAACATGACAACTAGGACTTCCATTGCTAAGCAAGATGGTTAAATGAGTCACACTTAATTTATGACCTTTTGTGCTCGGTTTGTTAAATGACTCACTGCTGTTGTTAAGTGAACCAAATGGTCTTAAAACCAAATTTGGCTCTCCTCATTGACTTTGCTTGTCAGAAGCTGATGAGAAAGTTGAAATGGTGATTACAGGACCCCAGAATGCTGCCACCATTTTACATGCATGTCAGTTGCCAAGCATGTCAATGTTGATTACATGACTGCAGAGATGCTGCGATAGTTGTAAGGGTGAGGACCAGTCATACATTTTTTTTCAGTGCTGTTGCCATTTCAAACAGTCACTCAATGAATAAGATGAGGACTGTGGTTAGAGTGCAGTATTTCAGGCTACTTCTGCTGCTGCCAAAGTAGCCATTTGGCAGTTCGAATCTCACCAGGCTCAAGGTTGACTCATCCTTCCAGCCTTCCGAGATCAGTAAAATGGGAAGCCAGATTGCTGGGGGCAATAGGCTGTAAACCACTTAGAGAGGGCTGCAAAGAATTGTAAAGCAGTATATAAGTCTAAGTGTTATTGCTATTGGTACTGGTGATGTAGGTTAAAATGGTTAGGAAAACCTTCACCCAGAATAAATCAGTTTGCACTATTTGGCCTAATGATCAGTTTAAAACAGGCAGGATTCCTGGGTTTCACTTAGCCTGTTGCATGACCTTACGTATTTGTCTTCCTAAGGCATGATATACAACAGCACAATATAAAGTCAATCAAATGTGATTTGTGGAAGAAACCACGGTTAAGCGACTCAAAACCTTGAGAGGTGGGAGCCTATCAATTAAAGCAAGCATGTAAATGTGCAATTATCTCATAACATATTTAACCCAGCCATTAATCTTGGATAATCATCTAGATAGTAGAATATAGTTATGCTAACTAGATTAAAAATCACCAAGTACTCTAATGCCATTGTTTTTATTATTTCAGCCTTTCTTTCTCTCAAACTGACCAGCTGGAATTAACTATAAGAAGACAAGATCTGTCCTGGTGTAAATGTAATGTTCTGTAGGTTATTTTGATGAATCAGTTAATATCTTATGGTCCTTCCAGATAATAACCTGATTTTCAAGTAAAATCAGAGGTGGTATTCAGCAGGTTCTGACCAGTTCTGGAGAACCAGGAGTGGAAATTCTGAGTAGTTCAGATATCACCTGTGACTGGAGATTTTGCAGTATCCTTTCCCTGCCATGCCCACCAAGCCACACCCACAGAACCAGTAGTAAAAAAAAATTAATTCCACCACTGAGTAAAATATGTTGACGAACTAGATAACAGAGTTGTATGCAAAACAGAAATCACCACCTCTCAATGTCATTAATACAATGTATAAACATGGTATTCCGTTCCATAGGATTTGTTTAAACTAAATTGTTTCAACAAATCAGCCACAACATTTATTGGGATTTACTGTGCTCTTTTGAAAATTGTTGTACAAGTTATATGTATTATTTTTTTCTTAGACAGCTTTTTCCATAAAATACCATTTCCTATATAGTTTTGGATACAACCTGGAATAAAGTTTAACAATTGTAGAACAATTTTTGCAACCAAAAGCTGCTTAGCATGTATTCAATTTTAAGAACTTTTCAACCCAAGAGAAAAAGATGGCAATAAATTCAATTCAGAGCTACCATTCATGCTACCGTAGAGTTCGTTATGACATATCATGGCATTTGGAGCTAAAAAGTGTAATTTACTACTCTTATACAATTCCTTTGCATTTATTATTTATATGCACCTTAATTCCTTCTTCTGAACCAATCCTAGGCAACTGCATTCATCTTTAAAATATATTTTGTAGTTATACTATATAAGAGAGCACTGAGCCAAGTAATTTTTTCAAGTACAAGCTTTTGAATCTTTTTTTCAAAGGGGAAGAGAATATTGGTAAATTTTGTAGGGGAGAAATTCCACTTTTTTTAATTAAATATTTTTATGTTATAGCCTTTCAATTGAACAGTATGTTGCCTAGGTACAAATTATTTTAGAAAATAATGATCAAAATATTTACAGCAATAGTCATTACATTGATATTAATTCTATAGTAAACACCATTTTTTTTAAAAGAAGATGGCCAAAGGATTTGCATTTGTGAATTTGAATATCATTGTTAAAACATTGATTCCTGACTTTGCCAATCTAAACCTAAATTGCTCAGGTTGGGTTAATGCAAGGATATACAGAGCTATGCATTGTCTGGAGAAGCACCGTTTCAATCTATGATTTGTCATAATGTTTTGTTGCTTGGTACACCATACTGCACCTTCTTTGCCTCATCATTTTGTCTTATTTCATTATCCCTTGTTAAAAAAAAAACAATAATTATACACCTTTTCCCACACAGAGAGATAAAAGGATCACACATTAGAAACATAAGGAACAAATGGGTAGATGCGTTGGGATGTCATAAAAATCTAAAAACAGAAATTAAAAGATAGCAACACGAATACACGCCCACAGCCCTACTGGCTTATATTGTTTCTCAACAATTATTTGTTAGGACAGACATACAAACCAAACAGGGTGAAGTTTGTGGGGTGAAGTTTGTGGGGAAATTTGCAGATGGATTTCATGCACAAAATAAATTTCACAGGATATAGATGGAAGAGGACCATATATCTTTCAAAGGAACCACAGGACTGCTTGTTGTCTAAGGGAAAATTTGCCTAATTACTAAAAGGAGAAGAAATAATGTGACTTATTTGATTGCATACCTATTAGGTTTATTAAAAAGTGAATATTGTTGGAACTGAGGGGGATGTTTGCCTTCCCATCTGGCTGTCATTAATAGCAGTGTTCTAATATTTAAGGCTGCCACAAAGAAGAGAGTCAAGCTATTCTCCAAAGCACCTGAGGGCAGGACAAGAAGCAATGGGTGGAAACTGATCTAGGAGAGAAGCAAATTGGAATTAAGGAGAAATTTCTCAATAGTAAGAACAATTAACCAGTGGGACAACTTGCCTCCAGAAGTAATGGATGCTCCAACAGTGGAAGTTTGTAAGAAGAGATTGGACAACAATTTGTCCAGAATGGCTTTCTGCTTGAGCAGAGAGTTGGACTACAAGAACCCCAAGCTCCCTTCCAACTCTGTTATTCTGCAAGTGGGATATCATTGGTTTTATTTCAATTTTCTCTGTGTCTCATGGTTTCTCCTCAAGAAGAGAGAATATTAGGGCAATTTAAAATGGTCAACAGCAGGTGGGACCAGCAAATGCAACTTCATATGTGACCTGATTTTTGAGATTTCTGGACTTTGTAGAAGTTGCGAGTAGCAATTTTCTCCCTCCCAATCATAAAACAGGGCTATTCCAGAAAAGTATTCAAGAATGCCTAAATCATGGTCTCTCCAAATGTTGATGCATTTGGTCATCTGGATTGTAACAATAATAACTGAATTCTGTTTTAAACCTATTGAATTGATATCTTGTAAGCTATTCAGATTTTATTATCACCCATCAAGGCAGATCAGGACTGCACACAAATACCAGAACACTAAACTCTTTCTAATTCAAAGTTTGATAGCATTCCAATTTCTCTTATACACTACAGAATCAAGACTGAGCTGTTTTAAGTTACTGTCTCATACTTTTGTGTTTTCCCAAAATTGTATAAAGCAGATCAAAGGAGCAACTAGTTTACCATATAAGAATGGTCTGTAACTTGATATTGTCTTTCAAGTCAGGAACAAAAAAAAAAAAACCAGGAATAGTAAAAGAGTTGAAAGCACTCAAAGTTTACCTATATACAAGGTATACACCTATATACAAGATATACACTATGCTACTGTGGGCCATGGTGGCGCAGTAGTTATAGTGCAGTACTGCAGGCTACTTCTGCTGCCTGCTGGCTACCTCCAATTTGGCAGTTCGAATCTCACCAGGCTCAAGGTTGACTCAGCCTACCATCCTTCCGAGGTGGGTAAAATAAGGACCCAGATTGTTGGGGGTGATATGCTGACTCTGTAAACCACTTAGAGAGGGCTGTAAAGCACTGTGTATATATGTCTATGTGCCATTGCTTTTGCTATGAGGGTGATGAGACCCATAGAAGCATGCCAGATGTCCCTAAGATTGATAATTAAGATTTACTATTATGACAGAAACTTGCAAGATGCTTCTTCTCATTCTTTGAATGTGTGTGTGTGTGTGTGTGTGTGTGTGTATGCAAACACTCCTACCTGCCTTTCTGTGATATTTTCAGTTCCTTCTTTTCTGGGCTTCTACAATGTTATTGCTATTTGACCTACTAATGGAGAAGCCAAAGGATCAACAGAATTTACATAACAACTCCAAGCTCTTGTTGGAACAATAAGTCCAACCTTTTGACTCCACCTTTGGATTCTGCTTGGTCAAGTCCTACATTCCACCTGCTAACTCTTTATCATCCCTTTCACCCACCCCATGCTTCTGTCTCTTCTTTTAGATTCTAGTTTTTCTTATATACCCTTTTTATATACTATATATACAACGTACTATATATATGTATATATACATATAAATGCAATTTATATATAATTCTACTGTGTTTCTCATAAACTGAGGCTGGGCCTTATTTTTTTTTGACCCCCGAAAAATGGCTAGGCTGTCTTTTCGGGGGTGACTTAATTTCCTCCCCCACCTAGAGCGGCCCATAACCACATTCCTCGCTGCAAAGCCGCTTCTATCAGCCGACAAAAGCTCCCTGAAGGCAGAGTTCCCAGCCGCTTTGGGCCAGGCATGGCTGCCCGTGTCCCCTCACCTTTAGGGCAGTCTCTTTCGGGCTCCCCAAGTGCAGTCACGAGCCACTTCGATCGGCCAGTGGAAGTGGCTGCGGGGTGAGCACACACACACATTCCCCTCACCCCAAGGCCGCTTCTCTCAGCCGATCGAAGTGGCTGGTGACTGCACTTGGGGAGCTTCCATCACCTGAAAAAAACTGTCCAAAGACGAGGGGACACGGGCAACCAGGCCTCACTCTGAAGCAGGTGAGGACTCTGCCTTCGGGGAGCTTCTATCGGCTCTTGGGGTCTTCTAGCCTCGGCTACCTGCAGGGAGCTCCTAAAGGCAAGTTTTCTCCCCATGCCCCCCGCCCTCCCCCCCATTTCTCTTCACCTTGTATAGTTCTACCGAACGATNATGTGAGAAATGGCAGGGAAACGCATGGTTTAAATAGGCCTAAATTTTGGGGACGGGGCTTAATTTCACCTCATGCCCAGAAATCATGCTGGGCCTTCCTATTGGTGGAGGCTGTATTGTTGGAGAAACATGGTATGTGTAAATTATATATAAAATGTAATTTTTATATCTTCCCAGAGTTTATACTTTGTTAGACTTTTATTTTGATTCTTGATGTTTATTTTTAAATCCTTTTTTTTAATGACTTATTATGTTGGACCATTATAAAGTCAAGGAGAAATTCAACCTAGAAATAAGAAGAAATTTTCTGACTGTGAGAACAATCAACCAATGGAACAAAAAGTTGCCTTTAGAAGTTGTGGGAGCTTCATTACTGGAGGCTTTTAAGAAGATATTGGACTCCCATTTGTCAGAAATGAGTCTCCTGCTTGGGTAGGGGGTTAGACTAGATGACCTACAAGGTCCCTTCCAACTCTGTTAATCTGTATTAAATATTTCATTCATCCATTCATTCATTCTTGTTTTCCCAGTTCGACTTCATGTTTTGCTAACATAAACCCTCCAAGATAATATTTCTCCTCTTCTACATTGGAAATGGAGCAGCACATAACTTCAAGTAGTCACTGAATTAAATAGTAGCAACTAATTCAATTGATCTAAACAAATTTGTAATAACTAATAAGTAAAACAGATAATGCACTGGTCATTGTTAAGTCAATTTCACAGAGCTCCAGCAAAACTTTGAAACATTCTCTTTAGATGAGAGAATCTTTCCCATCTTCTTTCTCTTATGTTCAACTTTATCACTGGTGTTCCATTGCTGGAGGTTTTCAAGAATAATTAGACAGCCATTGTCCAGGATGGAATAAGAATTCCTGATTTGGATACATCTAGATAAGACTAGAAGATGTCCAAAATCCCTTCCAATCTTATTCTATAATTTTTTCCATTGTATTGATAAAAATGAAGCAAATTTCACTTTTTTAAAAAGCCCCGAAAATATCTAAATAGATTCTTAAACAGTGTTTTCTTTAGATTAGTAAAGCATTTGGTAAATGGATAGGTGTAATGACTAAATGCCCATTTCTCCTAAATTTTAGAAAGCAATCTCAGAATTAATGTTGAGGAAGGCAGTGGAGTTTGTCATAGATACAAAGGAAGAGTGATAAATATCAGAACATTTTTGTTACTATCTAATCTGCATGTGATTAAATCAGTCATAAGGAAGTTATTCCCACACTGGAATTAAAGAGCTTGATGTGCACATCAGTGTAATAAGGTAACTGGAGACAAATCTGTAAAATAATGTCCTGCCTACATATAGACGTATGGGAAAATGAGTATAAGTAAGCAAATCTCATTAACTGTGACAGCTAAGGCATGTGGATCTAAACAGCTGAACAGTATCAGTTGTGTAGTCATTTAGTAAAGGTAGCCACATCTAATTTTATATATTTTTTATAATTTTAATATAACAAAATGTAGCTACTTTCAGGGATGCTTGCTGATCTGATAGCAACTGTTCATACCCCATCTCTTCTCTGCCTCCCAAGTCCCAGCTGATTGGTTGGGTCTTCTTTGGTTGCCCTGCACAGGAGAATGGAGCTGGAAAGCAGGTTAGTGGGGTGGGGAGGGAATGGGGATTTTGCAATATCTTTCCCCTGCCACACCCACCAAGCCACGCCACACCACGCCCACAGAACTGGTAGTAAAAACATTTGAACCCCCACCACTGCTACATGTTATTTCGTATCCATTTAGCTAAGTTTTAAGTCTTAATATCGAGAGTTTGTTCTTAAGTGGTTTGTTCTAAGAGTTTCAGCAAGAATATCTTGTTCCTTTTTATTTCTTATATATTGCTTTTCCACCAACAAATGTGTCAGAATTAAACTCCACTAAGTCCAGTCTTGTTTATGCTCCAGGAAGGTATTGCTACCAAAAAGTCACAGAACAATGAACAACTTTTACTTACTTTATTTATTCACATTATTATTTTGCCAGTTCTCTTTGTAGCATTGTAGAAAGGTGTGGGATTTTTAAAATGAATACAGTTAACATCATGTCTATGGAGATTCTCAGTCATCTAGGTCATGGCTGTCCCAAAGATGCTTTTTCAAGAGGCAACTGGAGTTTCTGGGGTGTTGTTTTTTTAAGACATTTTGCTTCTTATCCAAGAAGCTTCTTCAGCTCTGGCTGGATGATGGGGAATGGAAGGATTTATATTCCTTTAGTATAAACAAATAGTTACATTTACTTTACAATACCTCCTTTTGATTCTTTGAGCTACATGCCCTTCCAGTGTGGTGACTTAACAGCTTGTCTCATTTTCTCTGGTCAGATTATGACCAATGAACCAGCTCCCCTAATAATTAATTTGGAAGCCCCCATTATGTTGTGGGGCAACAGGTTTCCTCTTTTAGAATCAATGTTTGGAGTTTTAAGCTCCTAGTCTTTCCTTTTCTTTTTGACCTACTTATTCTGTAAATTAATTTGCATATGTGTAAATACCTCCAGATGTTTTCCCTATTTATGTGCTGTTGGGATCATTCTGCATTTTCTAAATTCCATCTTAACTATGATAATTTCAAAAGCTGGTTGCAGAATAGCAGGCATACTTTGCCAAGCTTAAGCTTCCTTTGAATCAACTTCGTGCCTAGCAATAATAGGCTCTGTTCCACAATGTACTTTAATCCAGTTAGTCATTATTGCAGTCAACAGTATTTCTGGCAACCCATGGTCATCCCAATTAGGTCAAAGCTTCCATTTAAGGAATAAAAACTCCTGATCTACGTTCTCCGAGAAGCACCTAATATCCCCAAATATTTGCAGCATGAAGTTCATATCATTGTTTTGTTCTTTCCTTGGTCAGGCAGGCAGTTTAAGATACTTGCTCTCATGATGGAATGTGCAAACGGGAAAAGTAGTGGAGGGGACTCTTAGCAATACAAAGCTTTCCCAGAGAGAAAGGTAGATTAAGAAACTGCCCTGGATGGTGGTAGGAGGAAGAGTTGAACATAGCTGCATTCTAGGACCTGCAAGGGTACATCTGTTACGTTAGAAGGTTATAGCTTTATCCTGGCAAGATTCTGTACACTTGATTTAAGAAATGAAGGATTGAATCTGATTGAATTTCATGGTGTTGTCTGTGGGCTTGGGCCTCATAGTTCTATACCAATCTACCACATCTTCTGAAGAGGCTTACTTTTTTAGCCCTTTTTCTCTGGAGAATAATCTAATCCAACTGATGGAGTGAACTACAGCTCACAAAAACTTATACTGGGAGACTGAGTTACAGTGGTGATGAGTAGTCATTGGAAGACTTGAAAGACAGATTAAGAAAAAATCCTCTATGTGGATTAGAAGCTGAAAATTATGTGACGGCATATAATTAAACCATGGTGGCACAATGGTTAGAATGCCATATTGCAGACTAATTCTGCCGACTGCCAGCAGTTCAATCCTGACTCAAGGTTGACTCAGCCTTCCATCCTTCTGAGGTCAGTAAAATGAGGATCCAGATTGGGGCAAGAGGCTGACTCTGTAAACTGCTCAGAAAGAGCTATAAGGCACTAAGAAATTGTATATAAATCTAAGTGCTATTGTTATTGATATTACTAATCAATGAATCAATCAATCAAGTGTTCCCATTTGTTCACCAGTCTTGCTAACCAAGTTACTGACATTGCTTACGGGAGCAAATTCTCAAAGCAAAATGGGAAAACACAGTTGGTGACCCTAACGAGTTTCCTTATCACATCATCTTCCTAAAGGCAAGCAGGCAGTACAACTTCTCATCACAAACCATTGCCCAAGTATCTTATCCTAGAATTTTCTAACAACAAAGCACTGGGATGGGCACAGCAGGCTACTTAAGGGTCAGATCATAAGATTTCATTATGAAGTGCTGGAGCAATTGAAGCTTCTAGGCAATGTTTTGAGAACTCTAAGAAAAAGAACACTTTTATAACCTTAGTTCCGAGCCTGTCCCCCATCATGTTTGCTACTATACTAATAACATGTACAGTACTTGGCCACCAGGGGAATGCTGAAACCCTTTTAGTGTATAAATGTGGTTTGTTTTCATGTACATATAAATAGAATGTTATTTCAAGCTATTTGTTATTGTCAATTATTGTAAGAGATTTCTCTTTAAAAATAATCACACCTGTTTTTGTTCCAAATGTTCCCTAGGTTTGATATACATAAACACTAACATAATTCAACACTGTCATTTTTTTTCTCTCCTCCTTTAATTTTTAAAAAAAGATATATAATGACACACATTTTAGTACAATCCATTGAAATAACATTTTAAATCATCCTACTGCTACTTAGAGAGATACTTCCTAGATAGGGGCCAGGATAATATTTGTGTAAGTTGACCATATTTATCATATACTTCTGAAATTAATTTTCTGAATAAATTTTAAAAGATTTCGTAATTTACTCTTTCTGGGTTGGCGATCTTCAGCCTGAATCTAATAATTAATAAAAAAGTTTGAAACAAGTAGTATATTACAAAACCTGCACTTTTTCCTTGTCTAAATAAAAACGTCACTTTTTTTGAAATATCAGTTTCCAGGTTTTAATTCACTTGGATTTTTTATTATACATTTAAAAAGATAAAGTAGCACAGTCTATCTTTTTAATTGTGACACTTTATTTAAGAAGAGATAACAAAATTGTCAGATTACTTGAATATTTATTCCTTTTAATTAATTAAATGAGTTTACAACTCAACATATTCCATGCTTGGCAAATGCTTCAATGACACCTATACATTAAAATAAAGGTTAGGGAAAGGAAGGGTCTCATCTTTTTTCCCATTGGGTGTTTCATCAAAAAATGGGAACTATCTGAATAATATCAGGATTTTATACTGGATTTGACAATCTAAATATTGATAGAAGAGAATATTTGTACTTCAGGATTGAACTGTGAGGTTCTTGGTGCTCTCTGAGTTTAGTGGTTTTCTTGGAGACATTTCATGACCCAGCTAGATAATATCCTTAGTGCATGGAGCAATTGATAATGTTACCTATAGTAGTTAATAACATTAATATGAAACATCTGTAAGCTCAGAGTGCATTAGGGATCCCACAGTTTGAATATCTGCAAGCATTTATCATCCCCCTCCTACTTCTTTTTCTTTATGTATACCAAAGATGGGAAAAATTTAATTTCCTAATGGCTGCAGTGGCTGACACCCTAATCACAAAGTGCACTGAAACTGCCACATTGCCTGAAATATTGAAGGAAAGTAATTAAGATGTAGCGTTTGTGAATTTGCTGTCCTTTTTATTTCAACATTAAGGACCGCAAAATCCAACGATAAGGGAGAAGTGGAGGGGCAGATTGTCCTTAAACATTTTTTTTATTTTTATTTGATTTGATTTGTCAATCGCTACCTAATGATCAATAGGAATATAAAAAGTATAAACATAGTTATGAATAGATGGATACATATAGAAAAATAAAAGAGAACATATAGGACAGGGATGGTAGGCACGTTGGTGCGCTTTATGCACGCGCCTTACAGACCTCTTTTAGGAAAGGGGTGAGGTCAATAGTAGACAGTTCTAAGGTTAAAGTTTTGGGGTTTGGGAAAGGAAACCACAGAGTCAGGTAGAGTATTTCCAGACACTGACCACTCTGTTGCTGAAGTCGTTATTTCCTGCAATCAAGTTTGGTGCGGTTAACCTTGAGTTTGTATCTACTGTTTTTCTCTTGTACTGTTATGGTTGAAAGCTGAAGTATTCATTAACACACATAGGATGTTGCAATGCTATAATTTTATATATTTAACTCTAGATTGGACGAAGGCGGCGTGTAGGTTCTAAGTTTTCTAGATCTAGAATTTCAAGTCTGGTGGCATCAGGTCTTCTGCAATGAGTAGAGAGAATTGAGAACTCTTCTTGTGAAATATTTCAGAGACTTTCTCAACTGTGTTAATATCAGATACGTAATGTGGATTCCCAGAATGATGAGCTGTATTCGAGTATGGTCTCGCAAATTGTTTTGGTTTGCCTCCAATTCGTACAGTAATATTACCAGAGAGAAAAAAGCTACGTAAGATTAGGTTAACAACTTCTTAACATCTTTTTGGCTATGTAATTACAGTGGGTCTCTAAGACACTATAGATCATTAGAGTATGAGTACTCCAATGATCCTTCACAGAGTTGGATCATCAACAAGGTTTTGATTATTCAGCCTGTATTTTATTTTTCATTTTTTTGCCAATATGTAAGACAGAACATTTATTTGGTTGAGATTGAAGTTGCCTTTTTGTTTGACCATTCACATAGTCGAGGTCTTTTTGAAAGGGTAGCAGTGTTGTCTGTGGTTGTTGAATAGCTTTACATCATCAGCGTAAAGAAGCAGTTGCTCTTCATATGATCACAGAGGTTCATTTATGTAGAGTATGAAGAGAGTTGGTCCTAGAATGCTGCCTTGGGGACACCACTGTTGAAGGTACAGAATTTGATAGGACATTCTAATTTTGACCATTTGTTGTCTGTTTGACAGGAAATGCTTCTATCCAGATGATGCATGTGTCCAGAGACACCATAAGATTTTAGTTTTAATAGTATAGTTTGTCATGTACCACTGATATCAATTATGCTTAAAGGTTCGCGCTATGCAGCGGATAGCTTTTATTAAGAATTGGCACATATTCAGTCTGGTCCAATAGAATAGAGATGGTTGTTATGCTATAGAGCACTGCACACCAGAACAAACTGGACCACAAGAAACAGTTTTTTCCCGAAAGCCATCACTCTGCTAAACAAATAATTTTCCTCAACACTGTTCAACAAATATTACGAAGTCTGAGCACTTCCTATTACTGTTAATTCTTCTCATCTCTCCTTATCACCCATCCCCCTCCCACTTGTGATTGTAGGACTGTAACTTTGTTGCTTGTATCCTACAATTTATACTGACTGTTTCCTCGTATTGATTTGATGTGTTGATTAGTACCCTATGACTATTATTAAGTGTTGTACATTATGATTCTTGATTCTTAATGAATGTATCTTTTCTTCATGTACACTGAAGAGTATTTTACACCAAGACAAATTCCTTGTGTGTCCAATCACACTTGCCCAATTAAAGTATTCTGATTCTATTATTTTTCAACTTTGTTTTCTGAGTAAAATACAAATATTATTAAGATCGTTGTAGTTGTCTGTGGTTTGACTCGGAAAATACTGGGCATGATCCATTGCTGTTACAATACTGAGCCAAAGAATGTGTTAAGAGGTTGGGTTTAATGGCGTCTTGTTATCGTCTCTTTACCATTAGATCCTGTCAGGGTGGAGTGTGACCTTGAGTTGTTTACAAAATTGTGTGAGAAGCGCACGGGTAGAATTGGTGATGCAGAAAGGTTTCCTCTTGTTTAATGTGATAATTGGTGCATTCAGCTCTTTATCTAGGTGGCATAAATTTGTATTGCTTTTGAATGGCAATGTGATCAGATTTGTTTTTCCTCCAAAGTGATCTCTTTTTGGATTGAAGCTTCCTTATTGTGATGTGTGGTAATCTGTTTTTTTCTGTGTTTGGGAGTTTGGTGATTCTTTTGACTTCAAGTAAAAATATATTGTAATGGTCTTTCAACAGTTATTACATCCAGTGAACAGAAAATTGCCAATTAAGGGATGAGAGATCGTTTCGCTATAAGATCGGTAGTTGCCTTTTTTGAAGTTATAATTGAGGATTCCATTGTGGTGAATTTTTGTGTCGACGTATGTTGAGCACAAAAGTCAATTATGTTGTGTGGTCACTGTTGGAAAAGGATTCTATTAATTTGTATTCTGTAAATTGAATTCAAACTATTATGTAGAATGATGAATCGAGGCAGTTCGTTAAATCTAGTATTTGTTGGTTACTATATGTACCATTAACAACTCCCCAAACCAGAAAAAACAAATTATTGTTTTTTTTAAAAGCCACACCCTTTTAATACATTCTTTAGCTCAGTATTTGTAAACAGCAATGGATCATGCCCAATATTTCCTCTCGTCGAACCACAGAAAACTACAATGATCTAATTACAGTACATATCGATTTTTACAGAAGACAATGTTGAAAAAACACGTCTACTACAATCTAAAACCATCTCTATCTATGTGGACCAGACAGAATAGGTGCCTACTTCTGAAAAAAAACTATCCACTGCCATAGCCACAAACCTCTAAGCATTATCTTTGAAAAATCTTTCAGGACCAGCTCCTTGCCAAAAACTATTGGTCACAAGCCACAAGTCATCCGAACTTCAAAAGGAGAACCCCAGAGCCTCCACTTTGAGAAACAAACAACCTACTCTCTAATAAACATCTGGTTTCAGGAAAAAACTATTCACGATGTAATCTGCAACTCTTACACTGCAAAAACAATATGGACTACACAACTCGATCAAGGCAAAGCAATAGACGCAATCTATATAAGACTTCTGTGAAGCTTTTGATTCATGGTACATGCACAAAACTATTCCTCAAAACTAAATCTTATTGGTATCTCTGGACACATGCATAACTGGATAGAAGCATTGCTGTCAAACAGACAACAAATGGTCAAAATTGGGAGTGTCCTATCATATTCTGTACCTGTCACAACAATGGTGTTTCCCCAAGGCAGTGTTCTTGGGACCAACTCTCTTCATACTCTACATAAATGATCTCTGTGATCATATTAAGAGCAAACGTGTGTTCTCTTCACTGATGATGTAAAGCTATTCAACACCACAGGGACATATTGCTACCTCTCAAAAAAGACTTTGACTATGTATCAGTATGGTCAAACAAATTGGCAGCTTAAATCTCAACAAATAAATGCTCCGTCCTACATATTGGCAAAAAATAAATAAATCAGAAAATAAAAAATACAGGCTGAATAGTCAAGACCTTGTTGATGTTCCAAAACTCTGTCAAGGATCTATAAGGTAGACTCATCTCTAATGATCTAAGTGCTAGAGCCCACTGTAACTACATAGCCAAAAAGGTGTAAGAGTTGTTAACCTAAGCATTTTTCTCTTGGTAAATTACACAACTAATTAGAGCATACAAAAACATTTGCTAGAAACAATACCTTGAGTACAGCTAATCAGTCTTTGAACACACATTACCATATCTGCATTTTTAACACAGTTGAGAAAGTCCAGAAATATTTTCACAAGAAGAGGTTCTCCACTCCTCTACATCATTGCAGAATACCATTATGCCACCAGACTCGAAATTCTAGACCTGGAAAACTGAGAACTACGCGCCTTCGGTCTGATTTAAGTATAGTATATAAAATAATACATTGCAACATCCTATGTGTCAAATGAATATCTTCAGCTTCAAGCCATAAACAACACAAGAGCAAACAATAGATACAAATTCAAGGTTAATCGCATCAAATTTCATTGCAAGAAGTACGGACTTCCCAGTTGACAGGGTGGTCAGTGTCTGGAGGAATACATCTACCTACTAGTAATACTCTACCTGACTCTGTGGTTTCTTCCCCAAATCCTAAAAACTTTAACCTTAGACTGTCTACTATTGACCTCACTCCTGTCCTATTGTTTCTTTTATTTTTTTTTTCTTATATGTATCCATTTATTCATAACTATGTTTTTACTTATACCTATTATCTTGTAAGCAATTAACAAAAATAAATAATAAAAATAAAAATAAAAAATAAATAGTTGTTACAATCCCAGATTTGTTACAGCATTGTAGAAGGTTGCATGTATGGGTTCAGTTTTACATTTGTTTAGGTTCCAGTTAATATGAGGTAGAACTTTTCATTTATCAGTGAACTGACTCTGAGCCCAAATAATCCAAAAAGCCATCACCCAGACACGAATAACACAAGATGAATATTTTAATTCATTCCTAACTATGATAAAAATTTCCCCACAGAAGATAAAACTGGCTGTTGAATTAGACGGATCATCGATTTTCCTGATTAACAGAAGATATTCTTAAAACACAGAAGATGTGTAAAGAATGGATAATTTCCAAACCATCATGGACTGAACAAACAGTACAGCTTCTCTTCTCTTGCTAATTCCAATTCATTAAATTTCCCATTTGTCTGAAAGGAAGCCTGGGCCCCTCTCCAGTTTCAGATAGATAGAACTTTGCTTTGGTCATCAAACAATAAAAATATTACCAATAAAATGAAAAAGGTGGTTAAGACATTAGGATAGAAAGTGGGATGCTGTGAGTTAAAGTCAGTGGCGGGATTCAAAAATTTTTACTACTGGTTCTGTGGGCATGGTTTGGTTGGCGTGGCAGGGGAAGGTTACTTCAAAATCCCCATTCCCTCCCCATCCCACTATCCTGCTTTCCAGCTCCGTTCTCCTATGCAGGGCAACCAAAGAAGACCCAGCCAATCAGCTGGGACTCGGGAGGCAGAGAATAGATAGGGAATGGCCAGTCAGAGGTGGTATTTGCTGGTTCTCTGAACTGCTCAATATTTCCGCTACCAGTTCTCCAGAACCAGTCAGAACCTGCTGAATACCACCTCTGGTTCAAGTACCACCTTAGCCATGATAGCCAGCTATCGTTACAGGGTTGTTGTTGTGGGGAAAATAGGATGGGGAAGGAGTATTGTGGGTGTTCAATACCTTGAGTTATTAGTAAAAATAACACATGTAGTCCTTGACTTACAACAGTTCATTTAATGACAGTGCAAAGTTACCGCGGTTATGAAAAAAGTGCTCTATGACCATTTTTCACAGTTATGAGCTTTGCAGATCCACATGATTGTGCAATCAAAATTCAGATGTTTGGCAACTGGTTAATACTTATGACCGTTGTTGTGTCCCAAGATCCCCTTTTGCAACATTCTGATGAGCAAAATCAATGGGGAAGCCATTTAACAATGAGGTTACTTATCCTATTTAACATTTTATTGAGTTATAACTGGGTTACTTATCAACTGCAGTGATTCACTTAAACAACTGAGGCAAGAGAGGTCATAAAATGGGGCAAAACTCATTTAACAACAGAACTTTTGGGCAAAGACTACTTGTAAAGGCAGAATATAAATAAATATAAACAAACAAACCACAAGAACTTTTATAAACCATTTGTGGCAAAGCTTACATATAACACAGCTGAAAATGGATTGGTCATTGTAGATAACTGAAAGTATAATAAATGTAGATAGCTGAATAGTTCTGTCCTTTTACGGGAGAGGGCATTTTGATACACCAAACATTCACACCACCAGTCTTTCATTGATGCCAAGGCTCAATGAGTAAGAGCTAATGGAAACAAAGCTTCTAGTCTGTTTAAAGGAAGCACAGAGCAAAGCATGTCTTTACTGATCAGACTTTAGAAAGTTTGCTTATATATTTATTCTTTGCAGAACAAATATCATCCTAGCTTTTACAGAGAAACAAACTTTTCCAGATCTAATGAGCAAACTTGGCTGAATTACTTGTTTTCCTGCAAGTCAGAAGTGGAAAAAAATGAAGGGCAGCCCCTACTTTGTAGCCAATTTCTCCGGCTTTATTGAAGGATTGTTTAGACAAGCAGTGTTTCATATTCAAATGAGAAAGTCACTTGTACATAAAGCATTGACTATAAAGGCTGTATAGATCTTTGAGAGGGAGTTTAGTTTCTTATTTATTTATACTTTCCTAAAGTTTTATTCCACCTTTTCTTTAAGAGCTCAAGATAGCTTACATAAGGATTTTCTTTCAAATGTGATGCCTACTTAACATTTGCATTCTCTTGTGTGTACATTATATAACAATGGAAGGAAAACATTACAAAAGATACTGTTGTAAAAATACCCTATAATAATATAGTCAAATGATGCTGCTCCATCTGATTTCCCTATACTGTACATACCAGGGTTTTATCAAAGCCCATGTTTTAAAGCAAAATGCATATAGCATTCCAAGATATGTATGTTGTGAAAGAAAACAACACACTTTAAAAAGTAGAAGAGAAAAGCCAATTAACAGACAAAGAAAACAGAAGAGGCTTATGAATAAAAAATATAAAACTAACCTGGGTCAAAAACAGATTGAACTGTTTTTCTGCTTCTCTTCTGGAGTTGCAAAAACTTCTGGAGTATCCAAAAACTTTATTAATCATTTTTCATGCACACTTAGGTTTCGTTTCTTAGGTTTGTTTTGTCTTCTGAGAGGGGTCTGCTCCTATAGTTCAAAATCAAAGCATCCTGGGATCTTGAAAGGTTTCATTAGGAAACATATTTTTAACTTTAGGGCACAGGTTAAACCAATTATGAGGAGTAAGGGTGGGACTCTTTCTAAAACATCCAACTTTGCCAGCTTGCTTCCCTTAATGGGATTATTTTAACAGCTTATTGTGAAGGGTTCTTGAAATTTGAAGGAATTATATGTGCAGAGAAAGAACATAAACGAATTACAGCTTTTTGTTGTTGTTGTTGTTGCTAAAAAGCAGTAG
Organism: Laticauda laticaudata; assembly: GCA_004320025.1. Taxonomy (NCBI): domain Eukaryota; kingdom Metazoa; phylum Chordata; class Lepidosauria; order Squamata; family Elapidae; genus Laticauda; species Laticauda laticaudata. Next base: position 18,761 of record BHFT01044682.1, read on the forward strand.
CTAATACTATTTTGACTTCATTAATTCCTGGTTTAGAACAAATTGTGTGTTAAGTCAAAACACAACTCCAAGTGGCTAATAATTTGTCTATTTTGCTTTTACCATGCGTTCCCATGTGTGTTTTTAATGGTGGCTCAACAGTAGAAGCACCATGTTGCAATGGGAAAGTCCTTTCCATTTTATTAGTATTATCTATGTCTTGAGATAATTATATATCTCAAGAGATATACTGTATTATCAGTGTTCTTTTTGATGTTTAAGGTTTGTAAAGTATCTGAATTCATTTTTGCTTTCACAATTTTTCTTAACATCTACAGCTTTTATGTGAAATTTCCTCACATGTGCAACATTTCTAGCGTAAAAGCTACAATAAGTTTTTGTTTTTCTCTCTGATGTCATTTCTTTTTATTTAAATTTTCCCAGTGAAGGTTTTTATAATAGTGACATACTTTAATGTAAGAGAGTTTTTGAGTGTAACTATCACTTTGTGTTTTAGAAACATGATTCATTTATTGGGAACCCCAAAGGATGCTTCCAATTAATCTTAGATCTTAGTGCAGCATTCATTTGTAAAGTAAATGGCTGCTTCTTTTGTGTCTATGTTGTGTTTGTATTTGTGTCTGTGTGTGCAGGTCTATGAGAACAAGAGAGAAGGCTTATAGAGTTTTAAAATAGATTTATTTTTTAATTCATTTGAGGATTTTAGTATAGAGTACAGTATATAGAGTGAAGATAATAGATGAATTTCCCCTCTACAATTTCAGCACCGAGCTAAAAAAAGGCAGAAAATATAAAGTCTTGCAGATTCTGTTTGAATATTGTTTAATTTGGAATATTACTTTTAATAAACCGACAAACTTTTATTTTTTCCAAGCTATTTCTGCAATATTTCCTTTGGAATTATTTTTAAAGTCAATTCTAAATTGTATCTGTAACTTTCATTTTTCTGCTCCAATATTATGGAACTCCACATCCAACTAAAAACATTCACTAAAATCTTCCCTTAGGTTTGATTGCAAGTAGAGTAGAAAATTGTGGTGGAGAGGACATTTTTGCATATTTTCAGCTATGTTATCTGTTCATGCCCCATGGAAGATGAAATTCCTAATGAACACAAGGTCAACCTCAAAGTCAGTTTGAGTGAGAGAGAGATCTTTGATGGAATCTACAATAGGTTCTTCAGAACTTCTTTTTAGGCAGCATCAAAATCCAGGCTCAGAGGAGGTGTGCCTATTCCTTCCTTCTAAAGGTTGACCCCACCAGGAGATACAGTCTAAAAGAAAAAGTTATACCATGGAGAGAACAATCAGGCTAATCCATGTAGAGCCTGTTAAGAGGCATATTATACATGAAGACCAAGCAAAGTCTTTGAATGATGCCAACATCATTCAAATCTTCCTTGCAGGTCCATTTCTCTTTCTATGACATTCCCCTTTTTGCAACACAAGATCATTTCTTCTGATTTCTGTGAGGTGATGACAACAGCAAAATTTTATTATGCTCAGGGGATCAAAAATAAGACAAAACAAGCAGAAGAAAGAGAGAGTAAAATTTTCCTTGCAATTAGGCAATGTCAGTCTTTAAGATTCCTTTCCTTTCTCTTGCATCTTTCAGCTGCCATAGTAATGGGGGGAGGGGGAAATAATTGAGCTTTGTGGGTGTGGGAAATATGCTGGAGGTTTTAGAGAATGAACTGTATAACTTGGGGAAAAAACTTTATTGTTTATGCCTACTTGTTTGCTTACTGCGCAACTACAGGTCTTTATCAAAATAGGCCAAGGTCAATGGCCAGATGTCTGCATCACTATCTGAAGATGCCCCACATGACATTATGCACATCTTCGATTGGATGGACAGTTTGAACTCTTGTGGGTGGGAACATTGCCATCACTTTGTATATGTGTTTTTCGCACCTAATTCTTCAGATCTAGAATTACTTCGATGCTAGCACTTGAATTCCAGTAAAAGTTCTTTTCTCTATATTAATGGAGTCTAAGCACCACCTGACACAGTCTATAGAGCCCTGACCTTGTTGTGAGAATGATTGAACATAAAGGCAGAGTTCCACAGAGCTGATCGCAAAGGGGTTCCTTTCACTGGGCAAGTTTTACAGGCCTTCAACCTGTCCCTCCATCCCATCCCATTCCATGAACTGTTTAGTTTAGACATCAACAGGGAAGATTATATATTAAGGATTGTAACGATTATCAACATTGTTAAGTATATAGTAGGTATTACGCACCTAGTTAAGAGAAAATTAAGGATTAATTATCTAACTGAGATGAGAGCAGAAAGTGTGTTATCTCACAGCATAAGGGAATAAATAGGAAAAACTCGCCCTCTAAGCAGATCAATTAAAATATATGGGTCTGTCATAGGACAATGCCCCAGATCTCTTCCTTTAAAGATGTTTCTTCAAACTTGCAAGACATGTGTATTAGAAAGCAAAGCCTTCCTCTTCACTCCCAGAGTGACAAGCTTCATTTTGTAATAGTAATCACACACAAGGGGATAAAAACTAATCATAACTAGAAACTGCAGTGTTAGTCTGACATTGGCTGGCTGCCTGACAAAACTCCAAGTGTGAATTATCAACTGCAACAATTATTCCCCATTGTGTCCTGTTGGTTAATGAGAGTTCTCAGGTTAATTACAAGCCTAAAGAGTGTTGATGCACACTGTGCTTCAATTACAAGGCCCCCTTCCCATTTTTTAAAAAAGTGTAATTCCTATAAATGTCATGGATCTGAAAACCTGCTCATTCTGAGGGCTAGCTTTGTGTAATCTTCTGGAAAGAAAAATCCACTTTTAATGGGAAAGGAGAAGTAAAAGGAAGATCAAAAAGCAAAAGGATCAAACTCAGGGAAGTGTTGTGCTAAAAGGATAAGGCAAAAAATGTTCAGACAAAGCTGGATTTGTAAATTAATCTGCCAGGAAGAAAAATTAGAGGGATACAACTTCTCAAGGCATTGGAGTACTTTACCCATCAAAATGATTTTTTTTTCCAGCAGACATAGCCAGAGTATAAGAAGCCTGCCAAAACAGGTGGAACTGGACTAGATCCACACTCTTGAAGATGCCACCTGAAAATTAGTATGTGTGTATATGCAACTGTCTTCCCTCATCTCATTCATGAAATAAAACTTTGTTCTGTGTTTTGCTTTTGTGAGCACAATATTTAATTAAATAACTAGAACAAATGCAAAACTTTTCAGAGAGAAAGGAAGAAAATATGTGGAGCTTCCTCCTGACCTCCGCAACTCTTTATATCTTCCAGGCTTCTGGAATTAAATGAGGAAGACCCAGCTTGCATTTTAGCTGGAAATCCAAAAGAGGTGGTCTTTGGGTAAAACATGAGATTCCACTAGTTTCCAAGACCTCAATCCCAAGAGGACTTACTTCTTGGTAGGCCTAATTGTATTCTAAATTAATTGCACTTTAAATTACTCTAAATCTGTAATTAATCAAATAGGACAAATTAGTCCACTAATTACTTTAATTCCATAGATCTCAATGGAAATCAGCCCAGGTTAACAGATGCTTTTATGGGCCTGGGAAGGAAAGGGTGATCTTGTTTATCCCAAAAGCAACAACTCTCTGCTTTGTCTGGTTGTGACATATGAAGGGTCATTAATTTAGATTTCACTGAAAATAAATTAAGTTGATTAAATCACACACACAAACACACAAGCACACTGTTCTGTGACATTAAAAATCAATTTGTTTGAAAATGCTCTGTGGGATGTACCAATTTTGGATCTAATTTCATGAACAGAAGTCTTCAACAATTCTTATTTATTCTAAAGCAGTTTAATTTATACGCCTGTCTAACCAACTAGTGATAAATAGGATGAAGTTCCCTTCACCATACAAGAAAAGTGTTTGTCTCACTAAAAAAAATCAAAGACCAAATGTGGCTCTAGACTAGTAGGTCACCCATGACCTATATAGGCCACATGCAGTCATCATCATCAGCTTGCAGATCAGAGGTCAAACAAACACAACAATAGATTGTGGTTTATTTGCACAAACACAACCAATTGCAATTGACTCCACAATAATGATTAAAACACTTCCTGAATGTGATATATAAAACTGACAAATTCCTTCCTCTGTTAAACACCTAATTTTTGCAGCTGACAAACTACAGTGACCACAAAGTTTTTATATACATCCATGCATGCATCCATGCATCCATCCATCCATCCATAATATGTATGTACCCATAGGCTGCAGCATTATTTATCCCCTTTATTATTTTTACTTCCTCCTTTTATTGGCTGTACACTACATTATTATTGTTAGTATTGTTATCATTGTTATTATTATTATACTCTGTTGTTTTGCAACAAGTGCTGAGTGCTTCTGTACTGGAAACAAATTTCTTGTGGTTCTAACCACACTTGGCCAAATAAATAAAGTATAAGTAAGTTTAAATATACTTTTTTATAGTTTAAGAGGACACTGTCAAGGACAGGAAATCAAGAGTCCAGTTAAAAAAGATATAGGATTATTGTATGTTAAAGCTCTCTACAAGAATCTGAACTACTAATAGTTAAAGCCAACTGGCGGTAGATAACAGTCAAAGGAATTTAAGGTGGACTCAACTTAGATCTCTTCTGGGTGAAAAGGCACTCAAGACTGATGACACACTTGATCCTTACCTCAGCTTGGTTGTCTCTTACAAATACAAATATAATTTAAGCCTTATTATATTAAATGAAAGTTCACTTTTTGATGAATTCTACTTCAGCATTATAAATCTTTGAAGTATACCCAAACTTTTTAAGATACATGCAATCAACCTGGCAATGCCTTTTCTTTTTGCTGCTAAAGCTTCCTTAATTCCATGGATTTTTCCTATATGCATAGCCATGTAGGACTCTTTATTACTTCCACAAGTCTAATTTTTCAAAGATGTATCGAGGCAAATAGCAATTGCCTTCTTTTCTACCCTCTGACAAATTTATCTTAATCATCCTTTCCTCAAACAAAAATAATTCAAATTCCAGTGCTTGGAAATAATACTCCCAAAAATCTTATAATAATAATAAAAAACAGACATAGAGATTCAATCTGTAAAGTCATGATAATTCTTAAATGTTGTTCAGTGATGCAGACTCTACTCTGAAGAGCAGGCACTTCACAAATCTATCTAAATGATTCATGAAAAGTTTACAGGGATGTTTAACAGCCAGAATAAACAAACACACACACACACACACACACACACACACATATATATATGCTGTTTAGCTTCCT
>BHFT01044683.1:0-10649 GCA_004320025.1 Laticauda laticaudata
TCATGAACCAATAGCAGCCACCGAACGAGCCTGAAAGGCATTTTGCCTTCACCAGAGAAAGAACCAGAAAGAAAGAAGAGAGGGGAGGAAAAAAAAAAGACAGGCAGACAGAAAGGACCAAGAGAGGAGGGAGCGAGAAGAAAGAGAAGACTAAAAAACAACATAGGAGGAAAGAAAGAAAGAAAGAGAAGAAAGAAGAAAGAAAGAAAGAAAGAAAAGAAAGAAAAAAGAAGAGTGAAAGGCCCACACAAACAAACATAGGAAAGAAAGAAAAGGAATGAAGATGAAACCGACAAAAAACAGACATAGAAAGAAAGAAAGAAGGAAGAAAGAAAAAGAAAGAAAGAGAAAGATAGAGAAAAGGTGAATAAAGACGGAAGAACAAAAACAGACCATGCGAGGAAAGAAAGAAAGAAAAAAAACAGACAGCACTAGTTATACCAAAGGAGTGAGAGAGTGAAGAACAAAAATAGACATAGCAAAAGAAAGACAAAAAGGAAAGATAGAACATAAGAGGAGATGACCGAGTGCGAGAAGATCAAAAAAAAAGACAAAAAGAAAGGAGGAAAGAAAGGGAAAGACAGAACAAAGACAAGAAAAGGAAGAAGAAAAAAGGAAGGAAGGAAGAAAAAAAAAAAGAGGAGAAAGAAAAGAGCAGAGAAGGAGAAACACAGAAAAACCAAACACAGGAAAAGGAGATAAGAGAAAAAAGAGAAGAGAAAGAAAGAAAAATACCAGACATACAGAGAGAAAGAGACAGAGAAAGAGAAAGAAGCAGAGACCGGAGGGTTTGTTGTTGCTAGATAATAAAGAGGAAAAGAAAGAAAAGAACAAAGGAGATAATGACAAAAATCTTCAACCAGAATAAATATTTTTAAACATCAGTGAGCTTGAAAAATCTCTTTCGTTTTTTTAACCCTATCTCCCAACTGAGATGGGGGAACGGTAACTGGCTCAGACAGACGCAATTCTAGACTTCGGGCAAAGCTGCAAAAATCCTTCCGCCTCCTTCCTCCTCTCAATTTTGCAAAACTGAGTTCACAACAGCCAACCCACCACCCACCCCCAAAAAAAAAGAGAAAGAAAAAGAAAAGTAAAGAAAGAAAGAAAGAAAGAAAGAAAGAAAGAAAGAAAGAAAGAAAGAAAGAAAGAAGGAAGAAGCCAACTTCTCTTCAGCTCGGGGACTTTCCTGTCCTTCGGTCCTTCAGCCAACGGGCCCAAAAAACCTGCCACAATCTTGGTTAAGTGCAAGAGGTCATAAAGGAAACCCAGCGTTTTCCATTTAAGATCGGAAGCCTTAAACTCAGATTGGGGACTTTCCAAACCTGGAAGCAAAGCTCCAAGCCAGCAAACCAGGGTCGGTTTCTACATGATGGTTAGAAGTTGGTCAACCATGCAAACCCCCACCCCTTTGCAAAGGATCGACTCCGATCCTGCATTTGCGCAGGGTTTAGTTTTTTTTAAGTCTCTGTTTGGGGTCCTGTTTTCACACGTGATGGCCTCGCCTCCAGCCACGTGTTTGAGAGTCCGTGGGACCGTGTTTAATGAACCCGCATTGATCAATGCCTTAAAACGGGTCTCCACCGCTTTAAGAGTCGTAGACTCCAACTCCCAGAATTCCCCAGCCAGCATGAATGATAGAGATGGAAGAGACCAGAAGGGTCATCTATTCTAAGCCAGGGATCTCCGACCTGGGCCGCTTTGAGGCTCGCGGACTTCAACTCCCAGAATTCCTCAGCCAGCATGAATGATCGAGTTGGAAGAGGACAGAAGGGTCATCTCGTCTATTCTAAGCCAGGGGTCTCCAACCTGGGCCCAGCAAAGCTGGCTGAGAAATTCTGGGAGTTGGAGTCCGCGAGCCTTAAAGCGGCCCAAGTTGGAGACCCCTGCATGAAAANCCCTGCATGAAAAAAAAAAAAAATCCCAGCGGGTCGCGGGGCCGCCTGAGGGCGTCCGATCGTGTGAAAACCTTCCCCCCGTTAACCTCCCTTTTCTTCTCTCCCTCTTCCACAATTCACATCTGACATGGGAGGGCAACCCGCGCCTTTTCCAGGGCCGCCGTGACAGAACACGAGGCGGGGAGGGGGGGCCTGAAGGAAAGCGCGGTTATTCTGAGGTAACCGCCTGCAACTTTTGGGCAAGCGGTCGAAGAAGGGGGGGCGTCTTCCTCCGCGACCTTTCCCCGCGCTCCCTGGGCGATTTTACCTGGGCTCTGAGGGGAGCTCTTGGCGAAGTCGGGGGAGGCCGGCGGCTACTTCCTGCAAGCGGCGGCGGCGGCGGCGAAGGCGGCCTTGCCGAGGGGAAGGTTCTCTCTCCCTCCCCCCCATCGGCTGCCTCATTTCCGCTCGGCCCGCTCCGGAACGCTGGAGTTTGCCCATTGCCGGAAGGCCGGCAGAGGAGAAAGAGGGATGGAGGGGGGAGGAGAGAGAAAGAGAAGGGGGGAGAGGGAGGGAGGGAGGAAAGATGGACAGAGAGAGAAGGGGAGAGGGAGGGAGAGAGGAGCAACGAAGGCAACAAACATATCCAACGTTCCTCTTTCCTCCACAATAACAAGACAAATCTTTCTCCTTTTCTCTCACCCCCTCTCCCCCTCCCTCTTTCTCCCCCTCTCCTCTCTTCCTCTCTCTCCCCTCTCCTCTCATCCCCTTCTCCCTCTTTGTCCCCTTCCCTCTCCCTCTCCTCTCCTCATCCCCCTCCCTCTCTCCTTTCCCTCTCATGCCCTCTCCCTCTTTGTCTCTCTCTCTGCCCAGCCCACCAAACAGGGTGGCTTTTGTGGCAGGACTGGAACTCACCATCTCCCAGTGATTGCCCCAAAGATATCCAGCTGTCTTTCATAGCTAAAGAGGGACTAGAACTTACCCTCTCTAACCTGGTGCCATAATCACTAGGCCAGGGGTGTCAATCTCACCTCGGCGGGATACATCAGGTGCTGCCCCCACCTCACCTGGTTTAGCAACGGGGGAGTCCCAATAACCTGACCCATGCACTAGGCCATACCGGCTCTGATTAAAAATAAAAATAAAGCAAGGTGTATTTTTCCAAGCCTCCAGGGTTTACAGCAGGGATATGAGGGCATCCGGTTTATCTACTTGATTGCTGGTTTTGTGGAGGGAGGAAGAGTTTAAAAAATGCCACTTGAATATTCTGAGGTAATCTTGGAAGGAGATCCATGTCAATTAAGGAAAAAACATACTTAGAAATGTTATTTCATGGCTCATATGCCCAACTCTTTGAATCATGACATGAAAGACCCAGGCAACCCTGAGTTCGAGTCCCACCTTAGGCGTGAAAGCCAGTTAAGTGGCTTTGGGACAATCACTAGGAGACAGGGAGTTTTAGTCCCACCTCAGGCATGAAAGTGAACTGGGTGACTTTGGGTCAACCGCCAGGCAACCGTGAGTTCGAGTCCCACTTTAGGCATGAAAGCCAGCTAGGTGACTTTGGGCCAGCCCCGGCCCCTCTCTCCCAGTCCAACCCACCGCTCAGGATTGTTGTTGTGGGGAAAATAGGAGGAGGAAGATGTGTTGGATATACAGTATATTCACTGCCTTGAATTATTGGTAAAAACAATAAGGGCGGGAAACAAGGAAATAAAAACAATTATTTCATATTTCCACAAAGTGCACAATTGAAAATCCTATGGATGTTTCCTTCTTCTGAAAATAGCATTATCCTCCTGAGTCCTTTTTCAAACGAAGAAACTGAGTGGGGGTTTGTTGATCTTTTGTTCTGGGCTCCAGTAAATGACCTTTTCTTTGCTTTGATCGATTGATTGATTGAATGCCATCAAGACATTTTCGATTCTTGGCAGTCCCCACATCGATTTTCTCCGCGATGATCTCTCCCTAACCGGGTCCTTCAAGAGTTCCCTCATTACTCATGTAACCAAGTTGACATTTAAAGAATAACTTAGTTGGAAGGGACCTTGGAGGTCTTCTAGTCCAACCCCCGCTGCTCATTGTCCTCCTTTCCTCCAACCATTCACATCATTAGAGTCTTCACCATTCAATCTTCAGTCTGTGGCTTGATTTAACCTGGAACCATTCCCAAATTTGCAGTAAATCCTCAAGAATGATGAGAGATGAAGTCCAGGAAACTTAAAGACACGCGAAGGGAACTGCCATGTTGGTCTGTACGTGCTTGTAATTCTTCCTTCTGTCATTAGATGGGACAAAGGGGCCAAAACATTCTGATTTTTTTCTCCAGCTGACGGAAATGAATTTTCCATATACAGCAGGGGTGTCAAACTCATTTTTATTGAAGGCCACATTGGGGTGGTATTTGACCCGGGGGATGGGGAGCCGTCACCAGCTCAACGTCACGTATGTCGGAGGGTGCCAGAGCACTCTCCCAGCTAAAATGTTTATTCCGTTTTCGCTGTCAGAGGCACCATGGGCCAGTCCTTTGCTGTTTTCCAGGTGGCCCTGCAGGCCACATCTAGGCACCCTTCTCAGCTACTCTGTAGCTAGCATGCTGATGAGGAAATAAACAAGTCCAAGTAAGCTGGCAAGAGGTTTTATTCCTTCGCAATTAGAGACAACGAGAAGGAATGAGAACATGTGATAAAAGTCAGCTCTCAGCGTCTGCCATCTCAGAGCCCCATTCAGCTAGTTGTGGTTAGCCGGCAGCAGGTGCGGACAGCTGAGGAGAGCGAGGACTCAGGTGAGGGGCCAGGACCATCAGGGAGTGGAGTGCTGCCTTTGGAGATGGTGGGGGCTGGCAGCAGCGATGAGGAGGTTCCCGAGGAGCCTGGGCCAAGTGCGTGTGCGCGCAAGGCTGCTCGTAGGAAAGAGGAGTTGCAACAGCACGGGCGACTCAGGAGTAAGGCTGCAAGGTAATGGCCTCTCCTTCAAGAAGATAAAAGCCAGCTGTGAAACTGACCTTCTTTGCAGAAGGCAAAGACGTTTTGAAAGTCCGCCTCGTGGACATTGCAGTATCCTGAGTTTGTATTTGAAGACTCTTGAGTTGTAAAATATTTCTTATCTGTTATTCTTGGCAGCCTTGCATAGTTTTGGCGAGGCTCGTGCTTATCACAGCTCATTTTTTTGCAGAAGCACTAAAAGGTTTCTATTCTTTTTGAATTGTGTTTGATTTGTTGGAAAAGGGTGTGGGTCAGAACAGTAGTTAGCTAATCGCGCACTGTCAATATCCAGCCCCTCCCTGTAAGCCAGCATCCCACACAATTACATAACCACCATCGCACAAGCACCTCAGAATCCTCATTTACACCTTCTGCAATCCCCTCCCCCTCCACCCGTGTTGCGGTTGTCCAGCTAAGCATGTAGGGTCTTCGTTCGCAGCCTGAAGCCATTCACTGGATGTTGTAGCGCAGTCACTCAGGCGTCACCCTGTTGACGCAATACAGCTGTGCCACATTACCAGCCTACAGAGAGCCCGGTTCAGCTGGCAAGCAGCATGGTAAGATCCAGAGCAGTCATGCATGGCCTGAGTCAAGTGCGGTGCCCCTGATATACAGTAGTCCTCGACAAACAACAGTAAATTTAGTCAGTGGTGGTATTCTACCAGTTTGGCCTGGTTTGGGCGGACCGGTAGTAAAAAATGGTATGGTTCGGCCAAACTGATATTTATTTTTTTCCCTCCGGATGATCAGCTGTTCTAACAATCAGCTGACCCTCAGGACACAAACCTCCAAGTGGCCTCAATGACTCTCTTAAAAGGATGCAAATGACCAGCTGTCTGGAAGGAATACAAATCCTTCCCTTCCCCACCATCCAGTCAGAGCTGAAGAAGCTTCTCGGATGAGAAATGAAACATCTTCCAAAGAAAAAACCAGAAAGTCCAGGTGCCTCATGAAAAAAATCCACCTTTGGGACAACCAAGACCTGGATGGCTGAAAATCTCAACGGACTTTTTGCATTCAATGTTGCACATTAAACCTTACACTGATACGTGACTCTGCTCACAATTAAAAAAAAAAATAGAGAAGAGCAGGAGACGATGAGAGGAAACATGCATTTTTTTTGCTGAGCTTCTGGAAATTTTAATGCTTTGTTTCACCATAACATAGCCAAAGGTTACTTTCAAAATATGGGGAAATCTTACTGCAAATTTCATACCCTGCAGCCTTTTAATGAATTTTCTGAATTGGTCACGTTCATTGGGGGTGGGCCATCTGTGGGTGGAATTGTGGTTCTGGTGTTGAAATAGGGCCTTACGAGACTTGAGATCACACAGTCTGGGCAAAATGGGATGAATGTATTGTAGAAGAACCAGCTAAATAGGAGCCAGCCATGTGCAGCAGCAGCCAAAAAAGCCAATGCAATCCTAAATTGCATTGACAGAGGGAAACAATGAAAATCAAATGAGGTACTAATTCCACTCTATAAAGGCTTAGTAAGACCACACCTAGAGTATTGCATCCACTTTTGGTCACCACACTCGAAAAAAGATGTTGAGACTCTGGAAAGAGTGCAGAAAAGAGCAACCAGGATGATTAGGGGATGATTGGAGACTAAAACATACAACGAACGGTTGCAGGAACTGGGCCGGGCTAGTCTGGTGAAGAGAAGGACCAGGGGAGACATAATAGGGGTCTTCCAATATTTGAGGGGCTGCCCCATAGAGGAGAAAGGGGTCAAGCTATTTTCCAAGGCACCCAAAGGCCAGACAAGGAATAATGGATGGAAGCTGATCAAGTAGAGATTCAACCTGGAAATAAGGAGAAACTTTCTGACAGGGAGAACAATCCACGGATGGAACAGAAGTTGCCTTCAGAAGTTGTGGGAGCTTCATCACTGGAAGCTTTCAAGAAGAGACTGGGCTGCCATTTGTCAGAAATGGTGTAGGGTCTCCCGCTTGGGCGGGGAGGTTGGACTAGATGACCTCCAAGGTTCCTTCCAACTCTGACTATCTGTTATCTGTTAACAAAGGATGTCAGTACCAGGCAGTCCCTGACTTATGACCACAATGGAGGCCCGAATTTCTATTGTTAAGTGAGAAATTTGTGAAGTGAGTGTCAGCCCACTGTACAACGTCGCTTGCCACATGTTGTTCAGTTGAACCGCTGCCGTTCTTAAATGAGTTAAGATGGTTGTTAAGTGAATCTGGTTTTTCTCCATTGGCTTTTCTTCTCAGAAGATCACGAAAGAGGGTCGCGGGAATCCCAGGACATTGCGACCATCGTAAATGTGAGTCAGTGGCCAAGTCATCCCAGTGTGAATCACATCACTGTGGTGGATGCTGCAATGGTCGTAAGTGAGAAAAATGGTCATAAGTCCCTTTTTTCGGTGCTGTTGTAACTAAGTGAACCACTGTAAGTCGAGGACTACCTGTAGTGAGGAGTGAGAAAGGAAGGAGGAAGAGTAATGTTGAGGTTGGCCTTGCCACTCAGGATCATGACTGGAAAACTTGCCCAACTACAAGTAGGCCAAGATTCAGAGCTGTGTTTTGCAACCTTGAAGACTTTTAAGATAACTGGACTTCAACTCCCAGAATTCCTCAGCCAGCTGGCTGGGGAATCCTGGGAGTTGGAGTCCATACATTTTAAAAAGTCACACAAGGCTGAGAAACACATCTCTAGAGAAACATCTATTATTGTATTCTATTCTGACTTGAAAATCGAAGTTTGCAGCAGTGTTCTATGTTTGGAGGAAAGAACTTCCAGGTAAACTGCTCCTGGATCAGGGAGCTTGACTGAATCAACTTGGTTTATTCAATTATTCTGCTGCCCCCACTTCAGGTGGAAGTCTGCTTTTGTTAGTGTTGATCCGGTGGTTGCAAGAGGGATAGATCCATCACTTTGTCATCTGATTCTGATATCTTGGATGAAGAGAGGGGGGCTGGCTCAAAGCCCCCAGCTGGCTTTCATGCCTAAAATAGGATTAGAACTCACCATCCCCCAGTAATTGACCTGAAATCACCCAGACAGCTTTTATGCCTTAGATGGAACTAGAACTTACCATCTCTTGGTGATTGGCCCAAAGTCACCCAGCCGGCTTTCATGCCTAAGGCATTCACGTCTCCTTTCTAATAATGGTTAAAAAATTACACACAACACTTGACTCAGCTTAAATAGTAGGTCAAGAACACCTTTAAGGTGTATAGTACCTATTTAGACTTTTTATAGGAACCATGACAAGGGTGTTAGTAGTGGCAGAGTTCGTTTGATTAATTGCTCTTCACTGGGTGTGTTTCCGTAACAGGGATTGATCAGTTTAGTGCCACTCAACTCAGAGGTGGCATCTCTTGATTCAATTGGCAATATATATATATATATTTTATTGCAGCTTCATGAAATGGCTGTCCATCATTTTAAAAATTCCATGGGAACTCAAATTACAGAAGTCCCTCCTCCTTCCTTGTCCCTATCCAGAGCCTTGCCATGGGGCAGGGAGGAGAAAAAATACCTCCCAAAATGAGATGATGCAGATGCTACAGTCTGATTTTGCAGGTGTTCGAACTTCCTGAGGTTGGAACAGATGGTAAGCTGCAAAAAACAAAACAAAAAACTCTTTATCTCATTCTGGCTGAAATACAACAATTATGGTAACTCACCTGTTAATAAACTTAGACCCAAAGTAGAGTTTGGATGTTGTGCCTTAGCCACTTTTTGATCCAAGGTATGGGTGAACTCATCAGCTATAAAACATGTTTTAACAGAGCTGGAAGGGACTTTGTAGGTCATCTCCGATAACCCCCCCCCCCAAGGACAGCCTACACCATTTCCTGCAGATTGGCAGTTCCAATCTCTCTTGAAGCCTCCAGTGGTGAGCTCTCCACAACTGCTGCAGGCAACTGCTGTTTCCATGGGTTTATTTTCTTCACTGTCAGAATTTACCTTATTCTTTAGGTTGAATCTCTCCTGATCACTGTTTCCATCCATTATCCTTGCTTTTTTCTTGGCCGCTAAGGTGTTTTAGAAATAAGGATGACACCCTCCTCTTTCTGTTTTGTCTGGCCATTTTACTTGAAGCAACATTCACACTGGCTTACCAAAATAGTATTGACTTCTAGGTTGATTTAAAATAAAATATGGGGCTCACTCCACTTGTTGGGTGCCATTAAGTCACGATCCAATTCTTAGCAGTAGATGTAAGACTTCTCTCATGACTCCAAAGTCTTGGTTCTGTCAGTGCTTTCAAGGTGCTCATCTCCATTGTAACTGTAGCTCATTATCTGGCTGTGGTTGTTGTCTTCTTCTCTTCTTTCCACTTCTCAACATCAGGAGCTTTCTCCCGAAGAAGCTGAGTCTTCAGCATAACTAGAGACTAGACGAGAAATATAGCAAGAATGCCTCATTGCCATCTATCACAAAATCTCAGAAACAGCTGAAAGCGCTATAAGACTTTAATTGGCACCTACGTTTTCCTATCTTGCGCTTCTAGTTGCTCACAAGAAGGATAGTGCAAAAGACAGCAGAAGCATTTAGATATAGTCCTAGTAATAAAATGAATAATATAATAATAATATAATATAATAATAATATATTGGAGCCTGACCCCATAATAATAATTATAATACAATAACAATATTAAATAATAATAATAATATATACATAATACAATAATACGATATAATAATGAATCATAATAATATTAATAATAATCAATCTTAAATCATAATTATTATTATTATTATTATTATTATTAATTATTATTATTATTATTATTATTAAATGCTCTGATGCTAAGGAGTTACTCACCTCCCACTGAAAGAAATCTCTTTCAAAGGCAAAAGCAAAGCGAGGAGTTTCGGAGTCTCAGTTTCAAAGCAACAAAAGCAGTTAGTAGCAGAACAATTGGCTAATGCCTTGTCGGGTTTATAGTGCTCTTGCCTGTCCTGTTTTGCTCATAACAGAAATGTGGTTTCAGTTTCACCAACTCAATCTTTCACACACTGACAAGGACGTAAGCCATGTGGAATCCTGATGGAATAGCTGTAGCAGAGGCAAATTTTTCTCCCCCTTATTTTCCTTCCCAAAAACTAAGCCCGACCACATAGTTTCAAAGTATCCAGCTAATATTCTATATTATATAATCAATGATATATTACCTCCACCTGTGGTGGGCACTGGGTGGATTGAGAAACTCAGAAGCCATCCCATTCCTGCATAAAGGAAGGTTAGGCTTCACCCCAAATGAACCAACATTGATGCTGATGATCATATATTTATTGTACATTACACTATGTAATAGTCTGCAATACTATACTAATGTACTTTATTCATGTTTATTGTGTACTGCTGAAGTGTATATTTATTATTAATAATATAGCTATTACATCATATACAAAGTATATACTATATGAATATACATCATTATATATTAAAATATATATTATAATAAATTAGATTTGTTAATATTATACAGCAGAGGTCTCCAAATTTGGCAACTTTAAGACTTATGGACTGGAGAATTCTGGGAGTTGAAGTCCACAAGTCTTAAAGTTGCCAAGTTTGGAAAACTCTTGCCATATAATAAAATACAGTAGTATACTTCATTTTAACTCTTATTAAAGCCCCTGTCACACAGCACCAATGGATGGAAAGAGGATGTAAAACGGAGAGAAACACTTGCCATCTGATGGTTAACGCGATGCTTCAATGCTGTACTAACTGCCTCCGTTTTTCATCCTCTCTATCCGTCCAGCATCTGTCTATTGACATTTCATCCGCTCAAAAAGTTTTGAGC
>BHFT01044685.1:0-11019 GCA_004320025.1 Laticauda laticaudata
GAGACTCAGACTAAAACAACCTAGGTTTCTGGCTCCATCTTATGGCCGTTTGAGAAACCACACCCAATTGCATGCTCATGCATTCCCTTAAAGAGACAGTATTAAAATGTCTATCCTGGTTTATATATTTCTAACCCAAATACTTGTCAGGTGACTTATATTCCTAACAAGCAGCATATAAAAGTAGGAAGGGAGGAGAAGTTTGTTCTATGAAATTTTTTAAACAAATGGCATTTCTGTGAGGATGTGGCAAACTACACGTTCTTGGAGATGACATTATGGTGAGATTAGAAATTTGATGGATGCTGGCTGCCAAAATGTCTCTGGAGAAAAGAGAAATCTTTGGGTTGCCCATATGCACTCCAGCTCCTTGTGAGTAAATTTCAGGGATGGAGAGTTTTGTGGTTGGCTTTTGAGTCAAGTAGCTGGGAATTCAGGGAGTCCATCGAAGCTACAGTTGTAATGTAGCCTATGTAGGTTATCCTTGACATACGACTATGATGAAGCCAACCCATTACAGTCATATGTGTATGGTCATAAGTCAATCACATGTCCAATCTGATTTTATGATCTTTGTTGTGGCAGATGACAAACAAACAGGGCAGTCACAAAATCAACACTGTAGTCCTTAAGCAAGCCCATTGATCGCTAAGGTGCGATTCTGCCAAAAACCAGAAATTCTGATTTTGTAAAAATGTGGAAAATAGTCATATGAACAGTGGATGGAGCAAATGGCCAGAAATAAATGTGTCTGTGTTGCCAAGATCCCAAAGTGCAGTCACATGACTGGGGGGGGGGNCAAGATCCCAAAGTGCAGTCACATGACTGGGGGGGGGGGCAACTGTTGAAGCTTTGGAACCAGGTTGTAACTCCCTTTTTCTAGGTAGGTCATAACTTTGAACTGTTGCTAAGCAACTGGTCATAAGTGAAGCGCTAACTGTATGGACATAAAGTTCAGCTGAACTTCATTTTTTAATCTATTTTAGAAGTACTTTTGTATTGCTTTTCAAATATTAAGAACCTTCAGAATGGCAAGTTTTATGGCATTCACTGGATGAGTTTTTGTCAATTCTTACCGAAGAAAACTAAGGACTTAGAAAACTCTCCCCCCCCCCCCNAAAACTCCCCCCCCCCCCCATTTTTGTGAAACAAATGGCAAACAGGGTAATTAGACAGTTGTTTTTGGAAAGTTATAAACAGACAAAGGGTCCAGGTGTATTTGAAATAAGATGTTGAAACTGATTATAAGAATCCTTCCAATGGAAAACTGCGGTGGCTTTGAATTTTAAACAAAAATGTGATAGGAGGGGACTTTGAAGGAGAACCAGAAGGAACGAAAGAGAAGACTTCAGTGTGACTTGCTCACACACTTTCTTAGAGCCAGATTAGTCTACTGCCATAATGGCGAACCTATGGCATGAAGAGCCATTTCTGCTGGTCCATGAGCCGTCGCCCCAGATCAGGTGCACTGTGCATGCACGCATGCCTCCTGCCAGCCAGCTGATTGTTGGGTATCTGCCACGTATGCTCAGGGGCGGGGTGTGTGCGTGAGACATACATGCATGTGCATAGGTGTGCAGTGCGCATAGGTGGCTGAGCACACATGCACAGAGGTGTGCAGCGCATGTTGGGGTCACACACACATGCACAGAGGCATGGAAGTCACACAGGCATGCATCTGGAGGTTGCACATGCATGTACAGGGGGCGGGGGGGGTCACACATGCAGTGCATTATGGGTGCAGGCATGCACGCACGCACACACACACACACACTTTTGGCACGTGGAGATAAAAAGGTTAGCCATCACTGGCCTAGTGGTTAAGGCATCAGGCTAGAAACCAGGAGACCGAGTTCAAGTCCCACCTTAGCCACGAAAGCCTACTTCACAGGATTGTTATTATGGGTAAAATAGGAAGAGGAAGGTGTATTGGGATAATATTCACCACCTTGAGTTATTTGTCAAAATAATAAGAAAAGGAACTAAATAATACAAAAAGAAGCAAAATTAATTATTTTAATTCATATTCAATAATTCATATTGAAAAATATCTGTGAACAGTATTTGTGAATAATGGATTCATAAATTAATTTTAAGAATGTTTGCTGTTATAGGTGGACTGTAAATGATATTATAGAAGGGAATGCATTCTACCGGGCAAGACTGAAATTGATTTGAACCTGACTTTAAAAATGGCAGACTACAAGAAAAATGAAAAAGTGATGTATTAAATATACAAATAAAACTACTTGATGTCTTAATTAAAAGAGACATATAGATAATAAACCAGAAGAGTAGATCACTTTCCTATGTTGGATTTACAGAAGAGACTTGCTAAAATTTTGAAGGATTTTATAAGAAGTGAGAAAAATCAGATTCTTGGACATTGTAAATCCTTGATTTACAATAGTTCATTTAGTGACTTTTCAAAGTAACAATGACACTGAAAAAAGTGACTTATGATCAATTTTCACACTTATGACCTTTTCAACATCACCATGGTCACGTGATCAAAACTGTAATCCTTGGCAAATGATTCATATTTATGACAGTTGCAGTGCCCCGGGGTCTTGTGATCCCCTTTTGTGACCTTCTAACAAGCAAAGTCAATGGGGAAGCCAGATTCACTTAACAACTGTAATGATTCACTTAACAACAATGCCAAGAAAGCTTTTAAAATGGGGCAAAATTCACTTAATAAAGGTCTCGCTTAGCAACATAAATTTTGGGCTCAATTGGGGTCATAAATTGAATACTTGTATTTGAAGGGATTAAAGACCAAGATTGTTAAAAGGAAAGAGAAGAAATATAAAGGTGCTTTATTTGATGTAGATTTTATATGTGTGTGTGTGTGTATGTGTGTATTCCTTGTATTTTAAGAGATAATAAAGGTACTAAAATTGTTTATACTTGTGATGAAGAAAGAAGTCATTTCTTTATATATTTCCTTTCTTTTTCTTTACTATATTCTTATATTTATGATGTTGCCCAATTTGTGAGTTTGCCAGTCATTGCTCAGGTTTTTTTTAATTCTCATTTTACACATGTCAACAGCAAGTCAAAGAAAACATTTACTAAATAGGGTACTGCAGCAGGAATTGGATGGATTTTGTTTCAGAATTTCTGATTTTGGTCACTAAATACAGACTACTGTCATGTGACTTTATCTGCAAGCTCATAAGAGATGAAGTGTTATATTTATGCTCTTTGAGGCTGTCACTTAGAAATGTTGGAATAAAGGGGAAACTCTAACTTTGCATAAGTACAATGAAAAATTAATTAAGTTACTTCACTCATGGGCTTCTTTATCTCTTCTGGTGATTTCTCAAAAAAGATTCAGAAAAGGAAAATATTTGCAGTTCAGGGTTGACATGAGAGGTTCTTGGTGCTCTCTGAGCTTGGTGGTTTGCTTGCAGATGTTTCTTTACCAAAACTAGGTAACTGATGATGTTACTGAGGACTGATGATGTTACCTAGTTTGGGTGTTGAAATGTGTGCAAGAAAACCACCAAGCTCAGAGAGCACCAAGGAGCAGAAGGTTTTCAGAAAACCACCACCATTACACTGTCTCAAGTCTGTTGAGTTGTTCTTGGTCCTCAAGTACAGGGTGCTAACCAACGAGACAAGTCCTGGTTGAATTGGCTGGCAAGCACACAGTCTTCTGAATTGTGAAATTCAGAGCAGATGGTCTTTGCAGCAGGCTCTGCGTGTAAACCATCTATTTTTAATATCAGAATCTAATATGATTGACAGCAACAGGGCATGGGGCAGGTGGAGAATGTAGATATGCACACATATAAGCTGATCATAGTTTCCTCTTTGAATAGACTTTGTCATAATTAACTTATAAACATCTCTCTCTCTCTCTCCCTCCCTCTTTCTTTCTCGATCTCCCAATGTTAACACACAAACACATGTTCCTGTATCTGTATCTCTGACCATGTATGTGTGTCTGTGCATGAACCATTTCCCATAGTTAACACACAAACATATGTGGGTGCATGCCTGTGAGTGTGTATATGTTTGTGTATGAGAAAAATGTGCAATTGGTTCAACATACAATATACAGTACAATAATACAGCTGCGATGACACAGCGGTTAGAAGGCAATATTGCAGACTGACTCTGCCAGGAGTTCAATCCTACCCAGCTCAAGGTTGACTCAGTTTTTCAACTTTCCAAGGTGAGTAAAATCAGGATCGAGATAGTTGGAGGCAATAGGCTGACACTGTACACTGCTTAGAGGGCTGTAAAGTACTCTTGTGTTTCCCCAAAAATAAGACCCGGTCTTCTACTCCTTGCAGACAGCTAGTGATTTCCAAGTGCTTCAATGACCCTCTAAAACAGGGCTGTCAAACTCCCAGCCTGCAGGCCAGATGCGTCACATGTGCTGGCCACACCCATGCCCAGTTTAGCAAAGGGAGGAAAGTCCCAATATGTTACATGATGTCACCATGACGATGTGAGTTCGACAATCCTGCTCTAAAAGAATGCAGATGACCAACTGTCTGCAAGGAGTATAAACCCTTCCACTCCCCACTATCCTGTCAGAGTTGAAGAAGCTTCTTGGATGAGAAGTGAGACGTCTTCAAAGAAAAACCAGAAAGTCCACTTGCCTCTTGAAAAAAAGCACCTTTGGATGACCTGGATGACTGAGAACCTCTACAGACTTTTGGTGCCTGCTTAGATGAGAAAAGGCAAGGGGATACAGGTAGCACTCGACTTAAACCATTTATTTAGTGACCATTCAAACATTACAATGATACTGAAAAAAAGTGACATGACCATTTTTCGTACTTACGACCGTTGCAGGACACCCATGGTCACATGATCAAAATTTGGACACTTAGCAACAGGCATGTACTTCTGCCAGTTGCAGTGTCCTGGGGGTCATGTGATCACCTTTTGTGACCTGATAGGGTCAACGAGGAAGCAAGATTCACTTAACAACCATGATACTAATGTAACGGCTACAATGACTCCCTTACCAACCATGGAAAGAAAGATTATAAAATGGGGATGTGGGAAACTCACTTAACAACTGTCTTAAATATTTGGGGATCAAGTGTGGTTGGTTGTAAGTTGAGGGCTACCTGTACTGTGGACCTGCGCTCTGTGCATCTCTCCCACATAACATCCTGTTTGATGGTAAGGAAGCTGCTTTCAAATATATTGTTTATTAGGTTTATGGAAAGCCGTACCCTGCCAGGGTAGTGAATTATATCTGCATAGCCATAAATCTGACCCAGTTTTGCTGATTTTGTTTGGCAGCTTAGAAGATCTTCAAGGACTTTTGTGGATCACGTGCTAGATCAGTGTTTATTAACCTTGGCAACTGTACCTGAAGTTACCACAGAGCAGAGGTGATATTCAGCAGGTTCTGACCAGTTCTGGAGAACCGGCAGTGGAAATTTTGAGTAGTTCGGAGAACCAGCAAATATCACCTCTGACTGGAGATTTTACAGTATCCTTCCCCTGCCATGCCCACCCAAGCCACGCCCACAGAACTGGTAGTAAAAAAAAATTCACCACAGAGCTGAAAAAAAATGACCTACAGATGCAGATTAGATGGCAGTCCAATTTCTTCTTGAAAGCCTCCAGTGATGAAGCTCCCACAACTTCTGAGGGCAAGGTGTTCCATCAGTTGATTGTTCTCACTGTCAGAAAGTTTCTCCTTATTTCTAGGTTGAATCTCTCCTGCATCAGTTTCCATTATTCCTTGTCTGGCCTTCGGGTGCCTTGGAAAATAGCTTGATCCCCTCCTCTCTGTGGCAGCCCCTCAAACATTGGAAAACTGCTATCATGTCACTTTTTGTTCTTCTCTTCACTAAGATCTCTGCGGGCACAGGATCACTATTTAGTAGGTGCTTGGCAACTGGCATGTATTTCTGATGGCTGCGGCATCCTGGCATCACGTGTTTGCCATTGGTGACCTTCCCAGCTGGCTTCGTCTGACAAGCGAAGTCAATGGGAGAAACTGGATTTGTTTAACAGACACAGCAAAAAGGTGTTAAATTGGGCACGGTCACACAATGACTCACTTATGACCTCATTGCTTAGCAACAGAAGTTCCAATCCCACTTGTAGTCAGATGCTAAGGACTACCTGTACAGTGAAGTCCTAATGATGAGTCATGAAATGACTTCATTATAGGGCAATGATGGCTAAGCCCATGCGCATCCCCAAAATGCAATGTGTATACTTCTGCATATGTGCACGCATCCCCTGTGCATGCACACTGCCCTCTGCATGTGCCCAGCCCCCTCCACATGCACAGCAGAGACCTAAAGATCAGCAAGCTGGCTGGAGATGCACATGCATGTGTGGTGGAGCTGAGCTGGGGCGACGGCTCGCATGCCCACAGAGAGGGCTCTGCATGCCACCTCTGGCACACGTGCCACAGGTTCACCATCACAGCTATAGGGTCTTCATTTGGAACACTTGAGACATCCTTTAAAGAAGAGTCAGGTGACAGAAAACAAGTCTGTGATCTTCTGTGGTTTCCTCCCTTCACCTTCCTCCCTCTACTACTCCCATCTCTGGCTCTAAAGCCTAGTTGAAGATCGCCACCTCTTGTTATTTCAGTGTTTCTCAACCTTGGCAACTTGAAGATATGGAGACTTCAACTCAGAGGTGGGATTCAAAATTTTTAACAACTGGTTCTGTGGGCATGGCTTAGGTGGTGGACATGGCTTGGTGGTCATGTTATTGGCTGGGCATGGCCAACTCAATATCACTCACATTGAGCACGCATCTCCTCGCCTGACCTCTCATGACTGTGGGGATGCTGCAACAGTCATAAGTGTGAAAAATGGTCATAAGTCACTTTTTTCAGTGCCATTGTAACTTTGAATGGTCACTCCACACAAGCAAAGTACCAGCAAAGGAGGGGGAAAAAACTCCAGAGAAGTTCCAGAGGCAGGAAGTCTAGTCCTGCCAAGAATATAATAAGGGTTAATGGAGAGGCAGTTTCTGTAAGCAACACCAGAATGTTTCCTTCCTTCCTTCCTTACAGGATTAGGCCAGTAATTTCTTCAAACAACTGGTTCTCTGAACTGTTTAGAATGTTAACAACCGGCTGTAGCGAAGAGGTGCAAACTGGTAGAATCCCACCCCTGCTTCAACTCCCAGAATTCCCCAGCCAGCTATGTCTATTAGAGTTGGGAGAGCTAAAATGAGATACCTGGAGTTCCACCTTTCATTCTTTGTTATTGGCACACCACACCTCTGCAATCACTTAGCTTGTGGCAATCAAACCACAACTAATAAGGATGCTGTGTGCTTCAGTTAAAAAAATTCCTACCCAATGTTTACAGTATAAAATTCAAAATTATCAGATGGTGCTTACAAACTTTGCAGCTTCCTGCACCGCCATATCACCAGAAGCCTTTCAAATTACAGCTTATTAATTTACTTTATTACTATCCCATCATTATTATTTTTATAAATAATTCAAGGTAGTGAATATATCCAACACACCTTCCTCTTCCTATTTTCCACACAACACTCCCCCCCCCCCCCCCCNNCCCCCCCCCCCCCCCGTAAACCAAGTTGGGCTGAGAGAGGGACTAGTTCAAAATCACAAATGGCCCCTTATGCCTAAGGCGGGACTAGAACTCACTGTATCCTGGTTTTTAGCCTGGTGCTTTAACCATGAGACCAAACTGGCTCTAAATGAGAATTGTTTCTTTACTAGTACACTTTACGAGACACACTGGGTTTGTTTTTAGTTGCCGTTAGCATCTTATCTGGACCTAGCCTTTTTGATCAGCTTTTCAGTCAATGTATTGCGTGAATCCAGAAAATGGATTGATGCAATCAATTTTTTAAGCATGTAGTATGAAGGCACTAGGTGAGGGAACAGGTATTTCTTAGAATTGTAATGCTTAGAATTCCTTGATATCTGAAACATTAATTAATAAATATGGTCCTATAGAAATGCATTTGTTTCTGGTTATTTCCTACCAGAGAACGAAGCTTTTGTACATGTGGGCATCCTTGAAAATCCACATTGCTTAGAAAAGGATGCAATCACATTAACAATGCAATTGTCTCTGTTTTGGTTTTTTGTTTTCAATTTTAATACATTGGCTATTAGTTTCAGCAGTTTCTGGACTAAGGTTGTTTTGCTTTCATGAGGCTTTTAGTTTTATAATTGCACTGTAATGGCAGGTTGCTGTTATTGTTTGTAGTTCGCAAAAGGCTGCTTTGAGCCACATTTGTTTTATAAGCAAACATGTGGAAAATGATTACTTAACTTCCCAACTTGGTACTCTCTTGATATGTTAGGCCTGGAACACCTAGAATTTGAAGACACCATGGCCTGGAAATTGCAATCCCAATGCCAGCTGGGCAGCATATAAATTTAATATAGAAATAATTGCATATGGAGGGCATTAGGTTTCAAAAAGGTTGGCCTGAAAACAAACAAACAAAAAAAAAACCCACGATGAACTCAAATATCAGTAGCTCTCTGGGATATTTGTAGGGTCTCCTGCTTGGGTGGGGGGTTGGACTAGATGACCTACAAGGTCCCTTCCAACTCTGATTATCTGTTATATCAGAGGCATGCAACATCTTCCAGCCTAGAGTATAAGAATTGACATGTGATTGTTATTTTGAAGCTTTTGCTTTAAAAAGAAGAAAGTGGACCAAGATTAAAAAAACAAAAACAAATTTGATTTCCCTTCATTTGCATGTAATTAAAATTAAGCAGTTGGTATGATTACTCTCCAGTCAAATCTAAATGTTTTTCTACTATGCAACAATAAACATGACAAATTGACAACAATTTGATATATTAAATGAACCTCTGGAGGACCCTGAAAATATACCTAAGGCTTCTGGCTCTCTCTCTCTCTCTCTCTCCCTCCCTCCATCCCTCCCCCCCTCTCTCTCTGTAGGAAAAGAGAGGGGAAGGAGAAGGGGAAGGGAAAAGGATTCAGCATCCTATCATTTCCCATTTCCGGAGATGCTGACAATGAAACATGCGAAACATAGTTTCATCACCATTGGTGGGTACCAGCCATCCCAGGACCATTTGAATTTCACCAGTAATTGCTGAGGCCAGAAACAAATAATTATGGAATAATGCCGGACAGTGTTGGAAAAATGTTTGCAATATTTGATTTTGGCAAAGGGCACATCCTCATAAACCCCTTGCCTTCCATGCCCCCACTGGAACAGATGGCTTGAGAATGGAAAGCAATCTGTTTCACATTTGGCATTTCGGTTTCCCCATTCCAGATATGAGACATTAGTCTCGCAACCACAGCCATCAAAATCCAAGAAGCTTCAGTCAGGCAGAATAGTAGATACAAATCAGGGTCGTAATTCTGTCAGAAAAATGACATGTGTCTCTTTGAAAATGAACTCTTTTTTTTTCCATTGAGAGAAAGCAACAGGAATTTGGTTATTCTGATGGTAAAATAGTGAGCTTATTTTTCACTGCTCATCCACCCCATCGTCTTGGAGCTTGGCACTGTATCTGAAAATGCAAAGGTGCTTTATCTCATCCCAAAGCTTTTTATTGCTGGAAGCGATAAAACTTGAGTATTGGACTTGGAGCAATAGTAAGATCAATATTTGTTTTCTCTCCCTGCACCTGACTTTTGAAATGGCTTTCCCCTATATCTTAGAGTTGTGACTCACTCACTAGTAACACCACTGTGTTTTATTGCTAAAGAAAAAAAATCACTCCAATGTGCCAATTCCTGCCTGTGATGACTCAGCTCTAGCAATGGGCCAGGGAAAGCTGCCATGGGTTGAGAATGAGAAGGATTTTGCTTTGGTTTACAATATTTATAATAGTTTGTTTTAGAGTTAAAATGTTAGCTTTGGAGTGGAAAACTCAGCAAGACATGGAAAGCAACTGGATAACTTTTGGCCACTCCTTCTTCCTCAGCCCTAGCAAGAAGAAGGCAAGGGTAAACCACTTATAAAAATGCTGTCAAGGAAATTGTATGGTTTTCTTCTTCTTCTTCTTCTTCTTCTTCTTCTTCTTCTTCTTCTTCTTCTTCTTCTTCTTCTTCTTCTTCTTCTTCTTCTTCTTCTTCTTCTTCTTCTTCTTCTTCTTCTTCTTCTTCTTTGTGTTGGTGTTTGCACAATCAGCCAGGTGTTTAGGCTGGATTTGACATTTTTCTCCCATCTATTCCTGAAAAAACTGAGATAGGCAGATGTTGTGATGTCAGAAGAGGCACAAATTGTAAGGAAAAAGGTTGTTTGGAGTTAAATCAGAGATAAATCAGACCCCAATTTGTACCTATCTCTTCCCACTTATGACTATAACCGTGTTGTTTGTATCTTTACAATTTATATTGTTTTATTTGTTTCCTAACTCCGCGAAGGAGCAGCCGAGCTGACCTCTACCAGCCAGATAGACCGGCTGGAGCGGGCATGGCATTCCAGGATGGTTCCATGGAGAAGGACGGGAGAAACAGCAATCCCGGTGCCGAACCAGCCAAATGACAACAATGCATGAGTTGCGCAGGTCAAGTAGAACCATAAAAGCCCTGCCTACTTATGTGACTAATACGTGGTGGACTTAAACGAAGTGAGGAGGGAGTGTTCTTGTTTTAGCATACTTGATATATATTCCCCTTTCTGATTGGTCCACAAATACTACAATATGATTGGTTCTTCAAGTGACATGTATTGGTCAACAATTGACTGCCCTGTGATTGTCCGCTTGCAGCGCGGGGGATCAAGGAGTCGTTATTTGGCCTGCGAGCTGTGTGCAGTCCGCTATAAAAAGAGGCTGCCGTGGCTCCACAGTCAGAACTGATTGCCAGGAAGCTAATAAAGAGCTGAAAGTCACGCTGTCCTCAAGTCTCTTTTCCCGCGATCTTAACAGAGATCATTTACACCAACGACAAATCCTTGTGTGTCCAATCATACCTTGCGCCAATAAGAAAGTATGTCTATCTATTTCATCTATTCCTAGTTATAATACAACACTTAGTGATAGTGTTAGGATACATAGGATTCAGCAAGATAAGCAGGCCAATTCAAATCATACTA
>BHFT01044686.1:0-35142 GCA_004320025.1 Laticauda laticaudata
GAAAGTTCATCCGTTCAAAAAGTTTTGTGCATCTCAAAACTTCTTGTGTGGATGAAATCTCAATGGACAGATGCTCAACGGATAGAGCGTATGAAACACGTATGCAATGAGTACGCAACAGATGCATTGCATTTTCTAACGGATGGCAAGCTTTTTTGTCCATTTTACATCCTATTTGCATCCGTTGGTACAGTGGGACATGGGCTTTAGAAGTTGATTACTTCATTAAGTGGGGACCAGATTCAAAAGGATACTAAAGAGGAGTGGAGCAGGTGAGTTTATAAGTGTTATCCTTTTAATAAAAACATTGGTAGGGTTCCTATATAGTGGCTTCATGGCAGACAGAAGTGTAAGGACTGTAATACTGATGGGAAATGCATATATCTTGCACTTCTATTTATTTAACATACAGATATTGAAGGCAAGGTAGCATGTCTGTTTTCTGATATTTTGAACATGGAATTGGGGATATATTTTAAAACTAACACCATCATGTCTAAAGGGTGCCCTCATAATTCTATACTGCATTAATTAAAATGTTAAGATAACTAGCAGTAATATTTGTTCTTTGAATGAGATAACACACATATCTAATTTCCAGTTATCAACAGGAGCTTCATCAGGATCTGAAATTACAGGTTTTTACAGGGACACTGCTACATATAAGTCTTTAATTAGCACCTACATCTGCTTGATTCAGACGAAGGATCTCAAAATGTTTTCACTAAATCAGTATTTTCTTCCCATCCAATTTCTCTTCATTAATTACTGCTGAAATGATAAATTAGATGGGGAAAAACTAGAAACTTTAAAAAATATACATTTTTATTTGTTTCGCCATGAGTTTGCTTCATAAACCCCTTTGCTTTGAAAAAAAAAACAAAAACCAAGTATAAACCCCAAATAAGTTNGGAAAAACTAGAAACTTAAAAAAATGTACATTTTTATTTGTTTCGCCATGAGTTTGCTTCATAAACCCCTTTGCTTTGAAAAAAAAACAAAAACAAAGTATAAACCCCAAATAAGTTGTCCTCCGTTGCAAGTTGTAGCTTTTAAAGGCGAGCGCCTTCTTCAATTTCAGCATTTTCTTAGGGCTTAGTTGATAAAAGGAAAACTACACTACCCACAACCCCTTGCCCCTCACGGAAACTTTGAGAATGCAGCTCGTGTTTCCACAACTTTGTGGTTTCCCTTGTTTGCGAAGATAACGATTATTTCCGACACAGCCAAGAAGTGCATTTTCGGAACTCCTCGGAGGCGCGATGGCGGCCCGGACCGCGCTGCTCTTTCTCCTGGGAGCGGCGGGAGCGGGTCCAGTCCCTTCCCAAGGCTCGCAGGGGGACCGAGAACCCGTCTACCGTGATTGCGTGGCTCACTGCGAGAGGCGCAACTGCTCTGAGGCCGGGCTGCGGCACTTCCGCTCCCGCCAGCCACTCTACATGAGCCTCACAGGTACGGAACGGCCCCGCGGAGATTTACCTGCGCCGAAGCAGGGCCACGCCCACACCGGGGATCAAGCTTCGGGGGTTTTCGGAATGCCTGTTTTGCATAGCCACGCCCACCAGGAAGGCATGTTGTCTCTTTGGTGAGGCCAGCTTGATCGCGCCAAGATCGTTTGGCTGCTTTCCCGCCGTCACTTCTTCCCAGGGTCGCCATTGTAATCTTGGAAAAGAGTATCTATGACTGTTCCCACATTGATAGGAACCATCCCTAGAAGTAGCCAGAATTCATGGGATGTGCTGAGGCGGGAATCAGGCTATCATATTTAACTTCGTGTTTGTTGTAGGAATCCACCCTACCTGGTTATTTTGTAAGTGGATCGCATGCACTTCGCCGTTTGGTTAATTCTGCTGTGATTCAATTCATTGGGGGCAAATTAATTGTTCAAATGAAACCATTAGGTATTCTAATGTCACATCTATCCACTTAGGTCTGCAAACTGTGATAATGTATGCATAAGAGAGCTCTTGCACTTCTCTGTCTTATTCCCTTGCCTGGAAGAATAAATAGCAAAATTTCAGCGAAAGGAAGCAGATATATTTTTAGGTGGTTGAATAGTTTACAACCTTCAGGTTGATTAAAGGCAAATAAGAAAACTATGTTAAATTCATAATGGTTGGTAAAAATATGATTGACCAATTTGTATGGGATTCCAACTATGGCAACATCTAAATGTGAAGATAAGTTGAATTGGGCATACGGAGACCACAACAAATTGTGGGCAACCCTTAAAAACTGATGTGGCAATCCATTTGTTAGAATGGAATATGGAGTAATGCTTTAAAATCAGGAATAAGTATCACTATATTCTGTTGCCTTATTTGTTTAATATATGCAGAATATATTTTAAGTAATGTTTTATAAGAACAAATAGAATCTGAATTAAAATTTTAAGAATTAATCACCTCAAGTACATTGATGTCAATGCCATTTTGATGACTGGAAATAAGCTTTAAGGAATATTTGCTTGAAGGTGGCAGAAGAAAGTGCAAAAATTGGTTGCAACTTGGTATTAAAGAGACTAAAAGTTTGTCAGTACCATCTCAATACAAAAAGCAGAGAAAAGGTTGAGGTAATATAATAATATATTTTACCTTCCTAGACTGAATTATTTGCAGGTATTGTAATCATGAAACAAGGAAATACCTACTTGGGAGACATATCTAGGCAAAATATTGAAATGTGGGACATTACCCTGGACACAAAACTATGTGTTTTCAAAACCATGGTTATCCCATGAAACATATCTGCAGTTGGATTATTAGACAGTCAAACAATGAAAAAAATGATGTTTTTGAATTGTGGTGCTTGAGAATACTATTGCAAGGCAAATACCCTGTACCATAGATGAAGTAAAATCAAACTACTCTCTGAAGATTCCAATAATGAAGCTATTTATTATTTTGGATATATAATTATTTTGGATATATAATGAAAAAATAAGAATTATTAAAGACTTTGAGACTTGGTAAAATCAATTGAAAAAGAGACTACTATCATTTAGCTACCTCATCTGTCAGTGATAGAAAGCACAAGCAGGAGCTCACAAGAATTCAGAGTAGTATTACTGACAACAGTTTTAGCAAAATGTGTCAGAAGCAGCAGAACAACTGCTAAACAAGAAATACAGGTAATCTTCAGTTTATGACCACAGTTGCCACCAGAATTTCCACTGGTAAGCAAAAGTTGTTTTACATTTTACTTATTTTACAACCTTTTTTGCCATGGTTATTAAACAAATCACTGCAATTGTTAAGTGAATCACATGGTCAACTCCAATTTCCCCCATTGATTTACTTGCTGGAAGCTGGCTGGGAAGATCACAAATAGTGATCAAATGACTTCAGGATATTACATAAAATACTTGCTGGTTGATAAGTGTTGAAATTTTGACCATATAACTGTGGGAATGCTGCAATAATCATAAGTGCCAGGACATAAGTTCAATTTTCTCTGCTATTGTAACATTGAATTTAAGCAAATGGTTGAAGACTACTTGTACTAGAATGGGAGAGTCCATTGAATTCCAAAGCTGTAGACTAAACTGGGATGTCAGAAAAATATCCCCAAAGAATACAGTGGCAAACTACATCTCCCTTGCTGAAAAGAAATTTCCCTTTGTATTTAATTTCTCTCTTCCTGGGAGTCAAGCTTACCCCAAATATTTTATTTTTCAGTTTGTAGCTGAGTGTGCTTACACGAGTTAGTTTATTATACAATGGGTTGAGCTAAACCAGCTAACTGGGGAATATAATAAGCCATTGTTAAGTATACTTGGCTTAGCATTGTAATCCTGCTTTAATGTTTTTAAAGCTTATCTGAATAGACATGCCTCCCAGTTGGTTTTTTTTCCTAATTGAACTTATTTCTCCCAGGTTTCTTTATGGTTTACACTATCGTAGTAAAATATCTCATTGTAGAATCCTGGCTATGTAGTTTAGCCCTTTGTCAGCCATTAAGTTCATTTGAGGTTATAGTGTTAACGTGAAACAAATCACAGTTCTTTAATTGGTTCTTTGTGGATAGTATAAAAGGTTTACATACAATTGGATCCTTTATATATGTATTCAGTGATTTCAGTTTGAAAAAACAGACCATTATCCCAAGAAAATGTATTGTAATATTTAGAGTTCTGGACTATACATGAGAAGATCAAGTTTCAAATCCTTATTTATTATAAAATTCACATTATAATTTTCAGCTTTAATCATCTTCTCAAAGTTGCTGTAAAATAGTAATAAATTCTGTTATGATCATTGATCAGTTCAAAATTAAAAACAAAATTCTGACAAACTAAAGTCATTGTAAAACTTAATCATTATAAAACTGAGGTGGTTGAAATATGTCCATTTTATTTAAAGCAAAGCAAAACCTCGCTATGTTTAGAGAATCAAACCACATTCATCAGAGAATCACAACAGGAAATAAAATGAATCTGTATGACTTGGAAAGCTAACTAGGCAGAAAGTTACTAGCTGCAACTAGGACTCTTTAAAAGAATCCTATGTAGGAAAATATAAGTTGATGTTTCAGCAACCCTTACCACAGTGGCAGAGTTTTGTTCTGATGGGATATCACATAATTTGTCCTTAAAACCTGCTGTTGGAAATTATCAGAATTAAGGCTTTTTGGGAATTGTTGCTTGGCTTAAATTCAGGTAGTCCTTGATTTATAACAGTTTCTTTTAGTGACCGTTCAAAGTTACAATAGCACAGAAAAAAAATAACATGACTATTTTTCACATTTACAATCATTTTAGTATCCCCATAGTCACATGATCCAAATTTGGATGCTTGGCAACAGATTCATATTTATGACAGTCGCAGTATCCCAGGATCATGTGGTATCCTTTTGCAACCTTCTGACAAACAAAATCAATAGGGAAACCAGATTAATTTAACAACCATGTAACTAATTTAACAGCTGCAGTGATTCACTTAACAGCTGTAACAAGAAAGGTCATAAAATGGGGCAAAACTTTCTTAACAAATGTTTCATTTAACAAAAGAAGTTTGGGCTCAGTAGTAGTCATAAGTCGAGGACCACCTGTAATCTACCTAGCTTGAAAAAAGCAAGCAATTTGCCAAGAAGACATTTTTGGATATGGCAGCGAAATCTGATTTGCCTTCCAAATCCTTGGCACCTGGACTGCATGTTCATATCCCATCATCATGGAGTGCGTTGGCTGAAAAACAGTATTTCAGCATATAGAAAATATATGAATATGAATGTTTTTAAAAAATCTATATTCAGACACCAATGTCTAGGCCACCAAATTGTTGAAACATGGCATCATTTATGTGAGAAAAAAAACTTCAGGTACTGGGCCAGTTTATGCCTTCAATTTACAGCCGGTCAGTATGTAATCTATAGTTTGATATAGGACCTCGCAGTTACACTGAGGGGAATATGCTCAGCCTCATTTATACTTATATTCAGGTTGTCCATTTTTGGCATGGTATTTCAAAACCTTCTTCCAAAAAAAAAAGATGCTTTTTTAAAAAATTGTGACACATACAAAAAGTCTTGATCCCAAGTTACTGATAAACAGATCTATAGCTACTATAAATGAACCTCCTCAGGTTATCACTGTGTATTGTGTGTATGCTTTATAAAGAAAGACGGGGTCCTTTAAAACAGGTGTCGCCATTCTTTTGGACCTCAGGGACCACCAAGCTCATAATTTTAGATCCCAGGGACTACTAACCTGTTCTGTGGGTGTGGCCTAATTTGTGGGTGTGGCTTGGTGGTCATGTGACTAGCTGGCCATGGCTTATAAATATTTATATAAATATTGATTTTTTTATAAAAAAGAGCAACTTTTACCCAAAATCAGGCAAAAGGCAGATTGAGTTGCTCACAGAATCATTCAGTTAGTCTAGTCTATTCTATGAATCTATTCTATCTAGCTATCTAATCTATCTATCTATCTAATCTAATCTATCTATCTTCTATCTTATAATCTATCTCTATCTAAATTCTCATCAATCTATCTTATCATACAATCTATCATATCTATCTATCTATCATCATCTAATCTATCTTATCTATCTATGCTTAATCTCTATCTAGTCTATCATTCTATCTATCTATCTATCTATCTAGCTATCTAATTCTATCTATCTATCTAGCTAATCTATGCTATCTAGTCTATTTCCATGCTAGCTCAGTCTCCCAAGAATTTGGCTATGCTGTGCAGTCATGTGTAGAATTTGCTTGTCGAAAACAAACTCTCAGTTCCTAAGGTAGGTGTGCGTGGCGGGGGGTGTACTGTGAGGAGTTAGAAGAGCACAGGAAATCCAACCATTTCCTGCTTCCTAGCTAATCTAAATCTCCCGGCACAGCAGAACAGATGATGGTCGGAAAAATGAAAAATAGCAACTTAGCAGACAAGTTTACCGGGTAAGGAGTGAGTGGGCGGGGAGGGTTCCTGCGAGCCATGTGGGTGGCGTAGCCTTGTGTTTGTGTGCAGCCTGGATTAATTGTTTTGTGGGGGGTGCTCTGGGGGCGAGATTTCTCTGCGGCCCACCAAAATTTTCTCGCAGCTCATCGATTGGCGACCACTGTTTTAAAAAGTCTATTCATCACTTTGTATTTCATTCGGAGACATTTGCTTTCGGCACTGCTATAATTCTCTTTGACATCTTCCTATTGAGTTTTGTACTGACTGAAGTTTTTAGACTTGGTACAAAGGCAGCTCCATGTATACCAGTAATGTAATTATAAGAGTAATGTTGGCAATTACCAGGATATGCAGCACTATTTCAAAATCATTTTCTTCCGAGAAGGAATGCAGTTAGAGAAAGTTGTAAATGTTACAGTAACATAAAAATTGTCCCTGCTATTGCCTGAAGCTAAAGAGAAACCCAGATGCCCAAATATTCCACAGCTGTATTTGCTACTTTTGGGAAAATGCAATCCTATTCGGGATAAGGATAACTTCCACTTCTTAAATTGTGATCCTCACAAGTAACTTCTTCATCTGGTTTAGATTCACTTTCAATGTATTGTTCCTTATCTAGTTTACTACTGACTTCAGGCAAACATTTAGAATCCCCCATCATTACCTCATGTCAAAAAGAAATAGACTTGGATGTAATCAGCATACTGATACCACCCTGCTCTAAATCCCTGGACAGTGCTTGCCGAACACAGATAACAAAAATCTACCTAATTCTTTGTAGCCATTTTGTGGTGATCTGGATCCTGGCGTCCAGATTTGGTTGTTTTATTTCCCAGTGCTGCTCTGTGCACATCAAAAAGCATTAGAATCCATGGAGTTCAAAATACAAGTATTTTTCACAAATCTTTATTTTTCCCCTTTTCCTTTACCTTAACTGCCTTTATTTTTTTGGTCATAACGCTAATAATAAAATATCACCTTTTCCCAAATATTAGATATCCCAATAGACTCAATGTTTTTAAATTTTTTATTGGTTTTTAAAACAAACAAACAAAACCTAAAAACATCAGGCCATCTTCCATATATACACATACAGTGTGCCAGTTGGTTTACAAATTGTTTTGTGCTTCCATTTCGTAGTCTTCAATTACAATTACACTGTATATGATCTTGTATTTTTCAATCCAATATTAAATACATTAGTATTATTATTAATCAATCATTTGACTATATTTTATTTTGACTATTATTTTTATTCATGTCGTGCTTTAGAAAAAATAATCATATTTTACTTAATTTATTTTGTGACAATTCATATTATCATCCAAATCTATCTTAAAATCATTTTGTAGATACAATAAGAGAAAGATATACATCTTTATATATTTTAGTATTTTCTAAAAAGTCTACATATTTCATTACTATATTTTATTGTCTAACCATTTGATAGAATAGATCCCAAATTTTATAAAATTGTTTATCATCCTGTTCTCTAATTTCAAATGTCAACCTGCCTCATTTCAGCATATTCCAATATTTTCTTAATGATTTCCTCCTGTGATGGTGTTTTCTCATTTTCCAGTTTTTAGCAAATACAATCCTAGCCGTTGTTAATACATTTACTATCAGGTATTTCAAGTCTTTACGATAGATATATAGGTAATATATATATATATATATATATATATATATATATATATTATATTATATATATATTTGTTACAATAACTACAATGACGTGGATAATACCCGAAGGAAGCTAAACAGCACAAATATATATATATACATATATTATACATGCATATTTGTTTTTTCAAGCTTTCGCGGGTACTTACATGTGTGCTGTTTAGCTTCCTTCGGGTATTATCCCACGTCATTTGTATTTCTGGTTAAAGTTGTAGCAACGTTTCAGCAGAATCTCATCTGCCATCATCAGGCTTCTGTGTAGATGTGTGTCTCACAGTTCCTCTGTTTCAACACAAACAGAGGAACTGTGAGACACACATCTACACAGAAGCCTGATGATGGCAAATGAGATTCTGCTGAAACGTTGCCTACAACTTTAACAGAAATACAATGACATGGGATAATACCCGAAGGAAGCTAAACAGCACATATATACATATTATTTATTTATTTATTTATTTATTTTTTTTAGGTAAAATTTTCCAATAAAAATATCTGGTTTCAAATCTATATGGTTTTTTGACATTTTTTCAAACACGTGTAGATTTTAGTCCAGTATTTTTTAGCGTCCGCACAAATCCACCACATATGGTAATAAAGCCAGTGTGTCTGATGACATTTCCAACATTTTTCGGATTATTTCCTGAACATTCTTGCTATTCTTGTCGGGGGAAAATGCCACCTGTAAAACATCTTATACAAATTCTTCTATATATCTGTTGACATATCATTTTTAATTTTTGAGACCACAATTTTTATCATTTCTCCTCGATCAATCCCATATTCCAAAATTCTTCTCTCCAGAGCAGTCATAGTTTCTTTAACTTGTCCTTCTTCTAGTTTAATTTCTAATAAATATACATACAATTTTCAATCGCCTTTTCATCAGTACCTTTCAAAATCTTATCCAGATCTCAGTCAGTTTATCATAGAAACCTTCTGTTTTAGAGTATCATTCGTGAAATGTATTTGCGCATATGAAAACCAATTCATTTTATACCTTGTTCCTCTAGTTTTTGTACAGATTTAAGTTCACCCTTTTCATTCAATATTTCACCATATCTAATTGTTTTGTTCCTTTTTTGTATTATATAGGATAAGAAAATGCTTCAGTAGTCGATAGCCAGACTGGAATTTTCAAATAACATTGTCTTTTAATCTCCCAGTTTAACCACAGAGACTCCCTTATATAATGTTTCTAAAGTACCCTGTGTTTTAGTTCCTTTATACCATAGAAAAGCATGCCACCCCAACAACAGATCATGTCCTTCTAATGTCAACAATCTAGTATTTCTTAATATTATCCATTCCTTAACCCACATCAAATTTGTAGCTTGGTAGTACAACTCTCAATTAGGCAAAGCAAATCCTTCTCTTATTTCTAGCATCTTGCAAAAGTTTTAACTTTATTCTTGCTTTCTTACCTTGCCATATAATTTCAGTTTCAACACAATTTTATTTAGATCTTCAAAATAGTCTTTTCCAAGCCTAATTGGAATTGTTTGAAACAAATATAAAACTCTGGGTAATATATTCATCTTGATTGTTGATCCAATAGACTCAATTTTTGAATAAGCATTTATTTCTGAGAAATCCATACTGCTTGGATTTTAGTTTCCATTATTGTCAAAAGTGTGAGCCCATTTTGGGCTTATATTTTTAACAATAAGTGTGGTGGAAACATAAAAATAAACGCAAGGAACATGATACACATTAGTTTTAGCCACAGAATCCTGGCAAGCACAATATAAAATCAGAACGAGGCAATTCACCACACCTTAAAAAATATTGTTTTTATTAAATAAAATATACTATGCAAATGTGTGTCTTAATTTCATCTCATTACTTTAGAATTGTTGCAATAATAAATGCTATCAAGGATTATCCAAATGTATCACTTACTCTAATTTTACTAGGTTTACCCTCTTTTATATTCTAGGATGGACCTGCAGAGATGATTGCAAATATGAATGTATGTGGCTGACTGTGGGACTTTATCTCCAAGAGGGATCTAAAGTGCCTCAGTTTCATGGAAAGGTAAGCCTTGGTTATGAAGGCAGGATGGCTAACTTGTAGGGTTGACTTTGTTCTTTGTCCATTTAACTCAGTTTATTTACTTGGGCTGGCTTTTTTTCAGTAGATCATTTACTAGTTATATCATGTGAGATCCAGGCCTTGACTCTGAGGTTTTGAGCAAGCAAAATCTGTATATACCAGGCAGCAAGGAAATATTTCCTTTTAATACACTAGAAAGAGAAACTAGAGCAAGCAAAAAGGTGACACTGCCAATTTTTTTCTGTAGTCTGTATCAGCCCTTTACGCATTTCCAGCCTCTAAGCACCAGAAGAATGGATAAACTGGTGAACTGCAACTATTTCATTGTGCAGTCACAATGTGCACAGAATACATGGCAGCCTAAAGAGAGTTTGAGCAGTCTTCAAACCATTGGGGTCAAGAATGAGAATTTTTTCTTTTCCCAAATCACTGCCTGAAATTGCATCTCAAGGGAAGTTTCTATTACTGTAGTTTATCCAAATAGTTTGTGCTGGATTGGGAATACAGTAGGTTAAAAAAAGACAAACACTGTGCTGTCCAGCCAGGTACAGTTAGTTAGGAATTGGGAGCTGTCCCCTAAGGGAATGCATCATGGTAACTGTAGTTAAGGTATCCAAGGAAACATAGCTCATGTCATGTGGCCACATCTGTAATCCTGATTAGTAACTGAATTGACCCTTGGTGGGTTGGGAGAGGTTTCTTCACTCTTGCTCGGACCCTAGCTTCGGGTTAGCGCTTCTCCTTTGGCTCTACTACTATGGGATGAAATAGGGGAAAAGATTACTATCATTTTACACTACGATTTCAACTATGCAAAGAATTGGACATTAGATGAGGATAACCTAATATAATCCAATAAAAGAAACTTTGTATGGAAAAATTTGTAGAGTTATTCTCTCTGTCTTTATATTCAGCAAGTAAATCAAAAGACAGAATAAACACAGCTCAGTCCCCTTGAAGTCAGCACCCATACCTAATGCCCAAGTATTTATTTATTTCAGAAATTAGCTATGCTCTTTCAAATGAAGTAGTCTTTGGTCAAAAGAAAAAAGGCAGATCTCCTTATTTCTGGGGCATTTGAAAAAAAAATCTGAACTGCAGTTTCTCTTCTTCACCTAATTTAGGATTTGGTTTAAGCAATCAGGAAAATATGCAGATAATCTCATTTCCATTTGATAACATTCTTCATCATCTTCTCTTTCCTCTCCCTGCCTTGCCCCTAGTGGCCCTTTTCTCGTTTCCTGTTTTTTCAGGAGCCTGCTTCTGCTTTTGCTTCATTCCTTAATGGTCTTGCCAATTTTGTGATGCTGAACAAATATAAAGCCACTGTTCCCCATTCTTCTCCCATGTACCATACCTGCATTGCCTTTTCTCGGGTAAGTCATTTTTAACAAGAATCCAGGTTTCCTTATCTTCTTTACCAAATGAAAGAGCATTATTGTACAAGCAAGCTGGGCTCACATAGCATCCTAAACCAGGTTGTGACTTGTTTGAGTTAAAATATTGGCCGAGTCCTGCCATCATCATCTATAAATATGGTTTAATGCAGACATTCATAGTATTCTGAGCTAATGATTGCACCTGTCTATTGTTGAGTCTGGAAGGAACACTCCAAAAAGTAAGGTGTGAAAACAGGAAATATGATTTGGCTCAGTTCCAGCATAATTAAAATTAAAATTGCTATTTTTCAACACACTTTTTTGCTTTTATCACAAAAGTGATAATTTGGGTAGAAACTTAGAGAACTTTTAGGGCTGTGCCTAAATAGAGATGGTGTGTGTAGAGGTCAAGTTGTTGGAAAGGATGACCATAATACACTTGAACATAACAATATAACTGGGAAGACATGAGTTCAAATCCATCCTGGTACATGGAACAATTTTTTGCCATTCACACAATCCCATCCAAGCTTTCTCACAAGTTTTTTGTTTTTTGTTTTGGGTGGGATAAAACAAAGAAGAATCCAGTAGAGGGTCTTTTACTTCCAGGAGAAAAGGTGGAATATTAATCTCACAGATTAGGGAAGTAGGGGATACTTAAGATTTTATATTTCTGCCCAGTGTGTTCTGTGAACTCAGGCAATTTGCAAAAAAAAGGAGGCTAACAGTTTTAAGACAAGTTGAAAAAATTATTTTAAGAAATGTCATTTGAAGGAAGTAAGAAAGAGGATGTCTATTATGAGGGACAGATTCAAGCACTCTATCAATAGTTTTAAATGGTGATATCTTAAAAATATTCATGAATTAGCCAGTGTCTCCCATCACTACATTTAAATTTATAATCTGTAACACTCTCAAAGATTATAGAAATAGTGCTGCTAAA
The DNA here is from genome assembly GCA_004320025.1 of Laticauda laticaudata. NCBI lineage: Eukaryota > Metazoa > Chordata > Lepidosauria > Squamata > Elapidae > Laticauda > Laticauda laticaudata. The sequence continues at coordinate 12,467 of BHFT01044686.1, forward strand.
TCAATCAGAAAGTGATGGGTGAAAGAAAGCACATGAAATCTTTTTTTAGGCTTATCATGTAAACATCCCTCAGCCTTTCTTCCCTAAATACTGTCCCAACCTCTTGAGAAGTTTGAGACATCATAGGCCTAGCCACCTAAGAGCTCTCAGGACAAGGGTAGACAAACTTTGGCCTTTAGATGGATCCCCTTGTGCTTCATTTGAAATTAGCTGTATCTATTTTATTTAGCAAACTTGACTGACAGTTTTATTGTTATCATTTGATTGCATGTGAGAAGCTGAGATTCAGAGAGCATAATCTGTCTAATCCAACAAGCTAAATGGAAAAAAGAAATTTGGACAAGAAGACATTCTGTTTTTTAAACTCTTTTTCAAACATTGGTGTTCAGACAAGGAAGAAAAGGGTTTGAGGTTCAGGTTTCCTTGTCAGTTGTCTTCATTTTTGGATCAATAGACTATTCAGGCTTGTAGATGTAATCCAGGGCTGTCCAACCTTGGCAACTTTAAGACTTACAGACAATACTGGCTTTGTCCATTTAACTCAGTTTATTTACCTGGACTGGCTTTTTTTCAGTAGATCATTTACCAGTTATATTATGTGAGACTGGCTGGGGAGTTGAAGTTCACAAGTCATAAAGTTGCCAAGATTGGACACCCTTGATATAATCAAATAACATTTGATAGCCACATAGACACTTAAAAGAGTGGACTGTTTCCTACATTTCCTCTGTGCCAAAACTGCAGCTTTGTTGATTGAATCTTGTGGTATGCTCAGACCACTTCTTTCTTGCACTTTCCCTTCAGGTGTCTTTAAATGCCTGGTTTTGGTCCATGATTTTTCATACCCGAGAAACAAATCTGACTGAGGTGAGCTTTTGTATTGTGATATCATAGAGGGTTTTTTCAGGTGGCATACACATTGGACAAGATCTGGCCCACATCTCTAATTCAATTTCTCCTCTCATAGAAAATGGACTATTTCTGTGCATCAGCAGTCATCCTTTACTCTGTATACTTGTGTTGTGTCAGGTAAGTTGCTACATAAGACCAAAGTTCACCAAACCTTTCAGTTGTTTTGTCTTCATTTTCATTACAGTTATTACATTACAGTAATATGTCTAATTACATAGAAAGTGGTGCAGAATTTGATTAATTAATGTAAAAATTAGTTCAACTGGTACAGGTCATATATTTTGTTATGTCCAATTCTGAATTTCCCTTCTGTTTCTCTAGCGCATCCTTCCTAAGTTCATGTCCTTTTGATATGTTGGGAGCATAGCTCCCCATATTCTTCATCATATATTCTTATATTGACTAGAGTTCCTAGAAGAGGAAGTTCCAAAACATTTGAAGGGTCAGTTTGGGTAAAAGAAAAGCATTTAGAGAAAGAAAAATGTAATTTATCTGCTCAAGGTAGCCACTTAGCAATACTTTACAATAGCATATAGTCTATCTGTAGGAAATGGTGAGACATGATAAGAAATGGTTTTTTAATAAAAGTTCATATATTTATACACAATCAATAAGCAAGCTCTAGCCATAGGTTATTTTTTGCGATCTGTTTCCTGTTCCAGTCCAGATTCTGAGTGGCTTGTATTCTTTAGTCTAAGAACATTAATCAATCAATCAATCAATCAATCAATCCAGGACTTGAGGAATAACTAACAAAATACAGAAATCTCTAGCTGGTCAGTTATCTTCTTAATAAATCTGCACCAAGGTTTGCTGGAATAGTCAGTGGCTTTCCTAAAAAACTTCAGGTTGCAGTCTTGATAATTTCTAATCTCCACAATTACTCCCTATATTGGTTTTCCAAAAGTCTTCCCTAAATAGTTACCCCCAAGTCTCCAACTTTGAAGGCTTAGTTAGGGAAAAAATTGTATCCCTTTCCTGAAAGAAAAAGGGGGGATGATGGCATCTTCGAGATGGAAAGTTGTCAAAGGCTAGGATATAATTCCTTACTTGAATTAATGTGTGATTTTCTTCTATAGCTGTAAGTAATCTGTATTTATTGAAAAAAATATTTCTTTTTCTATTTAGTTAAAGCTAGGGATAAAAAATGGTGCAAGAGAAATGAGGCAGTTCTTTGAAATATCTTCAACTTTGTATGTGTTTTATTTGCAGAACTCTAGGGCTGAAACGTCCGGCTTTTGCCACTGCCTTTGGGGGTTTCCTGCTCCTTTTTCTGGCCTGCCATGTTTCCTATTTGACCCTTGTACACTTTGATTATGGTTACAATATGGCTGCCAATGTGGCAATTGGTAAGATTTGAGGAATCAATGTTTTTATTTTATTTATGTAAAATAGCTTTAGCTAATTTGTTTCAGTGTTCCTTTTCTAAACGTTGAACATTCTTACTTACCTTATGAGATTTTTTTCTCTCCTGTTTGCCTTTTCCCAAACAATCCTTTTCTTTTTTCTTTTCTTTTTCCTCTCTGTGCCTTTCTGTTATGGATGAACAGGATTCATACTTTGATACTTTGAACTTCAGATGTTCTCAGCATTTAGTGCTGAGAAGGGGGCAATGTAATCAGGGCTTTGGTAGTATTGGAACCCCCAGTGTCTGTAGCAACAAAAGCTGCTTCTTTCTGCTGTGATCAATGGATAGTAAAAGTGATACTAACATGAAGTGTTTTGTACCTTGCAGGCCTTCTCAATCTCTTCTGGTGGCTGGGTTGGTGTAGGAAGAACCAGCAACGCCTGCCCTATGTCTGGAAGTGTGTGGTCGTTGTCCTGCTTCTCCAGATCTTGGCCCTCTTGGAACTCCTGGATTTTCCACCCCTGTTTTGGGTTTTTGATGCCCATGCCATCTGGCATATCAGTACTATCCCTGTCAATATCCTTTTCTACAGGTCAGCCTACTTTGCATGCTTCTTCCTTCTTCATACGTTCTTTCTAGGTATGCTTCTGCTGGTGGATCTTTTACAAAAATACAAGAATGACCCAACATTTGGGAATCAGGCAGTTAAGATAATGGTGGCTGGCTAGCTTGACAACACTCTAAACATAGTGAATTATCTAGACCTTTTTCAGACATTTTTCTGGTCCAATATGGAACAGAGACAATATTGGTCTATCTTGGGTGACATGTTTCTAGGTTAGATGGGAACAGCGTCCTGGTTTTGTTTTTAATATCATCCTTTATTTCTCCCCTTTTCCTTCACTCTTAACTGCCTTTTTCTGGTCATGACGCTAATCAATAAAATATCACCTTTTCCCAAATATTAGATATTCCAATAGACTCCATTTTTTTGAATAATCATTTATTTCTAAGAACATTCATTGAATTGTTTATAGGGCTTGGGTTTATTCCTTGCTCAGTAGGCAATTTCAGTCTGAGATAATGGAGAGGAAATATCAGCCCAATTGCCCTCAATGTGTAGAATGGTGCTGTGGCTAGAGGGGTTTGGGCCTAAGTTAGCTGGTATGTCAGTTGTGGGTTATTATTTGGTTTTGGGAACACATAGAGACATATATAGCTTGGCACCTGAATATATACAGGATCACTTGCCTTAGTCACCATTAGCTCAAACTATTAGAAGGTCTAGGGAGAAACTACTTCTAATTCTACATGTTTTAGAGATTTGAGTGGCTGAAGAAAGAAGGAGCTGCCTTTGTGCAACAGCACCAGAGTTTGGGAACAGCTTCCCAATGTAGATCAAGCTGGTCCCTTTCTTACTGATTTCCTAGAAAACATTTTTAAAAAATGATTTTTTTTTCAAAGTGCCTTTTAAAAAAAGTTTCTATTTGATTCCATCTTGTTTTCTTACTGCTTTCTGCCTTCTTTTATTTTTAAATTCTGGAGGTGAGTAATGTTTTTGTGGAGGATTTTACATGATAATAGGGATTGGTTTTAACCTGATTATGGATTCTTGCTTATGCAAGTAGTCCTCAACTTACAACGATTTGTTTAATGTTTATCATTCAAAATTATGACGGTGTTGAGAAAAGTTACTTATGACCAGCTTTTGCACTTACGAATGTTGCAGCATCCTCAAAGTCACATGATCATAATTTGGGCGCTTGGCAACCAGCTTGCATTTACAATGGTTGCAGTGTCCAGGGGTCATTTGTTGGACACTTGTGACCTTCCAACAAGCAAAGTCAATGGGCAAAACCAAATTTGCTTAATGAACATGGTGATTTGCGAAAACAGTGGTAATATCTGATGTGTCTCACTTAATAGCCATATTGCTTAGCAATAGAGGTTTCGATCTCAACTGTATTTAGTAAGAAAAGGATTATATGTATATCCTGTAGGCTGTTGAGAATAGCTTTGATTTTAGCAGGTTAAAATTTGAAATATTTCCACATTTAATTGGTTCAGGGAAGTATCTAAGAAATAATATTAGTAGTAAATTATCATTATCACATAGCCTAATGTGAAATTCTTACTTCTCATAACTAATTTAGGCCCTGCTTATTTTTTTCACTCTCTCCTATCATGATTTTGAACAGTGCTTGCAGCTCATAGCCTGAAAAAAATATGTTCATCTGTGTCCTAAATTTAAAATTAGCCGTAATCCATTATTGATCATTTGTCCTAGTAACTTTCTTCTTTTTTCTTTACAGTTTCCTGGTTGATGACAGTCTTTATCTCCTGAAGGCCAACTCTGAGATTCTTAAAATAGATTAACACCTGTGGCAGAGGATAACTTGGAAAAAGCCATGGACTGCCATCTATAAAAGATACCCCATTGCTTTGATTTCTAGTACTGAGGAGTTTGATGTTCTAAGCCCACTTTGCTCTGATGATTGGTGACAATTTCCTCTCTACTGTTCTGTTCTGACATCTCAAAAGCTTCCTTTTCAGAATTCTGTTGCCATAGTGCGATAACCTGATTGCCTTTATTTATTTATTTATTTTTTTGCTTGGATGTATCGAGACACGCCTCTTGTCTCCCTGGGATTATTTTCAGACCTTTCATTTGCCTTCTTCAGTTCTTCCTGCACTACTTCTTCCCTGAAGAGCAGGGAAAGCTTTATTTATTTCATTCAATTTCTTTATTCATTTTTACCAAAGTGGTTCTGTGGGTTTTGGCTGGTCCAATAGACTGCATTGAAAGGAGTTCGCAAGCCACTTTGGAAAATAAATGGCAGCAGGAGGTCTGGCAAACCACAATCCATCTTTATGCTGCTGTTGACTTGGAATCCAGATTTTCAGACAAGTGGTCTTATAATGCTAATTCACCAAGAAGCTCTCTGTTTTTTCAGCAAGCCATTAGGAGTTTAGCACTATGCTCCTTACTTTCTTGTCAGTCATGAGAAAAGTAGAAAATGGATTCTATATTGCAGTGACTTTTTAAAAAAATCAATAATATGTGGTGCTGAGGTCAACTGTCTTTTGTATTATATATTCCATCACAGTAATACTTATTATTTCTTGTCATGGGCATGGTCAGTCGCATCATTTCTTATGTATTATTAAGTTGCTCCAAAAATCTTGAGAACACAATCAGCACCAGATTTATTGTCAGATTGTCATCAGAATTAGCTTCCAGCTTAGAGGAAGAAAATCATGGGGAATTATTTAAAAATATTTTAATTAATCTTTTTGGATTAATTTGTGATATTTTAATGGTACAAGCTATTCCTAGCAAACTGCAAAAGCTGTTTGAGAAATTTCAAAATGAAGTGCAAATCAGATCTGGAGGGGAAATAAATCGCATTTCTCCTTTTCTCCACATCAGCTCCTTTTTTAAAAAAATAACGATACACACACTGGAGAGTGGGGCAACAATTTTTTTAATATATATATGTAATATAAGACTCATCCTGCCACAAAATTTCATCTTGGTCAGTGTTCTATTTTTTCTGAATCATTTGTCATTCAAAGTCCTGGAGGAATTTTTCTGTCTTTTCTATCTACTCTGTTGGGGCTTCTATGGCTATGCCCCATTTCTGGACCAGCCAAATCCATCTGTATTCAAAGACAGGCTCTTCCTATAGTTTAAAATTCTTATTTTTTGGTGTTCGGCCATTTTCTTTCTTTTAATTGTAGGGAGGCTTAAATTAAGGGATGTCTGTCTGCAGATGACAAAGTGCCTGGATATTTATGTCAAGAAATGTTGATCGTTTGCATAGACAGGTGACCTCAGGATTTTGTTGCTCATTAAATTTTCTCACTGCTGAAGCCTTTCAGGGCATTCAATTCAGCAACACTTACAACGCTTAAAAGAACTCATTACATGTTGATTGTGAACACTTAAGCAATTTTCTACCTGTGGGAAAATTAGAAAAAGTAACCAGAGGCCAAAGTGCCTTTTGCTTGAAGAGTGCCAAAGGATTGAGAAATTGCCTGTGACCAGTGAAAAATCAAAATAAAATGTGCAATGGAGCAAGACTGGGCATGTGAGTATTTTGGTTCCATTCAGCCACTAGATGGCAATGCCTGCCAATTCATCTGTGATTTAGTGTTTAAAACAAGGTTTTGGTTCTATGTTTTTATTGCAATGTAATTTTAAACAGGGGAGCCATTAATTAATTCATATTATCAGGCTGCTGTACAAGAACATTTTCAATAGCGGCTAGACTTGCCTGAACAACCGTTTGCTTATCCTCATCCCTTTAAGAAACAGTCGTGAGCCATTTATTGCTGATTATACTGTTCTGCCCGACTTGGAGGAGATGCATTTGATGGTGACTCCCCAATCCTGAGGGATGGGCTTGGCATCTGGTCAGTGTGAAAAGGGTTCACACTGGAGGAGGAGAAGGAGATTTAAAATCCCACTATGTCTACTATATGCATTCCCACTTTCAGTTCTGGGAGGGAAGGGGCATTGGTCTTACCTGACACTCTCCTTCTCTGTGCTGAGAGAATCCAAGGAATAGGTTAACTCTGCCTTTCTGCTCATTAGACTGAGTCTTTCAATCTTTTGTAGCCACGCCTCTCACGTCTGCTTTCCCAGTTTTGACGAAGGCGTAATGATTGACCTGAAAATGTTTCCTGCCTTGGCTTGGCCACTCTTGGACTCTGGACCAGACGGTCACCAGGATAGGGTTGGATTTTCTCTCAGTACACCAAGAAGGAGCATATCAGATAAGACCAACGGCCTTCTCCAGTGTGCTGAGGAGAATCTAAGGAATGGGACATACCAAAGCCAGCTCGTCCTAAGGGTGGGTAGCAGCCTGGTCCAGAGTTCCCAAGTCTGTATACACCTTCTGGAGAACTCATCTGCCAAAGACTGCTTCACCGGAAGCAAAGGTATCCAGTTTATAATGCTTAATAAACGGCGATGAGGAGGATCATGTTGCTGCTCAGCAAATCTTGATAGATGCCTCTGGATCCCATGCTGCTGTGGTGGCTGTGCTTCTAGTGGAGTGGGCTATCATTTGTTGAGGCAATGGGAGAGCCTGAAGCTCATGATTTGTTGATGCAAGCCCGTATCCATTAGCCTATCATTGATGCTATGACCTTATTACCCAATGTGGGGGATACAAATAGTGACTTTGATTTCCAAAAGAGCTGCTATCTTAATATAGGTACGGAAAGTCCTAACATCCAAGGTGTGCCATTTCCTCTCTAGGGCACAGAATGGAGCAGGACAGAATTCTGGTAAAATTAGTTCCTAAGCCCTGTGAAATAAGGAATTAATCTTGGGAAGGATCTAATCGTAGAAACACTCTGTTAGGATGAAAGACACACAGGCCTTATTGAGAGGGATACCAATTCAGAGATGCGCATCGCCGAAGTGATGACCACGAGAAAGGTTACCTTGCAGGTGAGGAAACAGGCTGGCAGAGCGCAATGGTTTGAAAGGCGCAGAGGAGAGAGCCTGTAGGACTTAGGGCAGTTCCCAGGTGAGATATCGGTATACCGTCATAGGTCTTAAATTAGTTGCACCTCTGATGAAGCTGCGCACAATAGGGTGTTATGCAAGGGACTCCAGATCCCCACAAGATAACATGGAGGACGAGGCTGCCACTTGCCTGTGTATATTGGGCAAAAGGCCCTTGTCCTGCAAGAAGTCCAAGATCTGGGCCACCAATTCTGAGAAGGAAAAAATAAGAGATTTTGGAGCACCAGGTGCAGAAGGTTTTCCAGGTAAAGTCATAAATCCAGTTGGTAGATGACCTAGAATCTTGAATGGTCTGTATCACTATACTGGAGAGGTTGTCCAGCCACAAAGCTCTCCCTGCTCAATTGCCAAACGGTTAGCTGGAGCCATTGTGGTTCTGGATGGAAGAGAGCTCCCTGACTATGGGAGATTCTGTCTGGTGGGATCTGGATGCTGATAAGTTTACCACATTGGTGAACCATGGACTTCTGGGCCAGTGAGGAGCCAGAAATGGGATCTTCACTCTCTCCACCAGTACCTTTCCAATTACCCCTGGGATGAGGGGAAGCAGAAGAAAGGCATTTAGGAGCCCTTGGATCCGTGGAATGCGAAGTGCATTGACCCCTTCCTTTCCCAATTTTGTAAACCTGGCATAAAATCTGGGTAGTTGGCTGTTCGAGTGGTAAACAGGTCCGGGATCGGAGAAATGAAACATTTGAACAGTCCCTTGAATAGGTGGGGGTGCAGGCGCTACTCTGAGTGGTCAATGTGACTCTGCTGAGCCAGTCCACCTATTCCCAAGATATGCTCTGTTCTCAGGAATAGGAAATGTCATTCCACCCAGAGCCCCAAATGCCCGGCATCTTGCATGAGGGACCTGGAGTGGGTGCCCCCTTGGTGGTTGATATGGGCCTTGGTGGCTACGTTGTCTGTTAGTATGGGCACATGGTGACTAGAGATTGTATCCTGGAATTGTCTGGGGGCTAAGTGGGCTGCTTTGAATTCTAGCCAGTTCCATAAGTCCTCCTGAGACCACTGCCCCTGTGTCATCTGGGTCTGCAAGTGGGCACCCCAGCTGAACAAACACATCCATGATGCTGGTGAAACAGTTCGGTTCCTTGAAGGCGTGCATCCCTTGGCTGTGGCCTGGGACAGCCATCACTGGAAGGAGTGATGTACTTCTGGTGGGACTCAGACTTTGGTGATTGAGTTGCTTCTGGTGAATCTCTGATAAGGCAGGAGGAACCACTTTAACATCCTGGCATGCAGATGTACCCTGGGAACAATGTGGATGCAGGAACACCATCTTGCCCAGGAGTTACAAGAGAAGGACCAGGGGCACTGTATGGTCCGATTGGATCTGAGTTGACAAAGCTCTGATGCTGTCCTAGAGTTCCTGGAACAGGGAGACTATGCACAATGTGGTGTCTATGTATGCTCCTAGATGTAGTAGCCGGTTGATAGGAGCAAGGTGGCTCTTGTAGTTGATTGAGAATCTGTGATCCTGGAGGACCTGGATTGTGAAGCATAGATCCTCTGTTGCCCAGAGGTGAGAGGAAGATTGGATTAATATGTCATCCAGATAGCATTGGACACCCATTGTTGCTGGACAACATCCAGGAATAATTTTTGGGAGGGAATCTCGTTATTTGTGGCAGACTCTGAAAACAGTAAATAAGTAAATTGGTCAGACGAGCTCAATGCTGAATCAGATGTGGCTGGGTCCACTCCTATGTGAGCTGTGGTCCTGGCCTTGTATAAAAGTATCTTAAATGAGGCAGGCTGAAAGAGCCCTGTGATGGCTGGAGTGTCTGAAGCCACCCCTTCATCCTCAGATAGCGTCAATTCCCTGTGTTCCTCATCATCCTAGAGAGATTCTTGGCTCTGTATGGAGGAGGTAAGGGAATGAGACCTTTGGAGGACTGACAATTTTTTTTGAAATCTGGGGTGCAAAATGCTGCCCTTGGTGCAGGATGTTATTAGACACTGCAGAGGCTGCCTGGTGGTTTTATCCCCTAAACATTAGCCTCTGAGGTCAAGAGCCTCATTTGAGTGGAGATTTCTGGTTCCTGATTTTCCCTTGGACGGAGTTCTGCCACTGTAGGGGTAAAGGTAGGCTCTGGGGTAGATTTTATCCTTTTTGGAGCTGGTTCCCAATGCCCTTCTGCTGGGAGCAGATTGGAAAGGGGAGTAAGGAACATCTCATTGCTGTCTGTCATTGAAAACTGGCTGAGAGGGTTGCTTCTGGGTGCCATCTGGTGACCAAGACTGGGAGCTCAAGCTATTCATTTGCGTGGCCTCACTCAGAGGCTGCAACGGTAGAGGCTGAAAAGCACAGGAAAAGGCAGTTTCGCCCATGGGGGAATTCATTTGCTTACGTCATTCTGCCTCCCTTTCTCTCTTAGCAATTTCCTTGACTGGGGTCTTTTGATGTCTCTGTGCATCCTTCTCCTTGGCCTTAGTGGCCTTTTTGGAGGAAAGGGCTTTTGCCCTGATTTGGGCAGCTGCTCCTCTGATAGCCAATTTTGGCATTGAAAAGTGTTTCTTTGGGGCCTGGGGCTTGGCTGGCAAACCGAATTCTTGCCCACTTACAGTTTCTTCACAGTTGTCTGTTGCTGCGGAAGATTCATTTTGCTGCATCCAGCCCTTCGAAGAAGGCAGACTAATTTTGAGTGGAAACACTGCCACGGCTGATTGATTGCCACCAACAAGTATGCACTGGAGACCAGGCAGTGACTCCAGTCTCCTCCGTAGACCATGAGAAGTTTCAAGGGACCTCGGCTCTGCTGGACTGAGCCGGATAATGGCAGGTATACCGATCAGACCTGGGAGCCTGCCTGTCAGTTCGCTTTCCTTGTCAACATTGGACAAAGCTGATTGCCTTCCTGTTGCCCAAGTGAGAATCCAAGGAAGGGAAGTTCTGTGCCTTTTGCTCTTTTAGGTTTGAAAGTTGGATTTAATCTATAAGCGTCTATTCAAGCTAAAGACTGAGTCAAAACTGAGAACACAGATGTGAGTTGCATGGCTATGAAAGATTGACAGACTCAGTCTAATGAGCAGAAAGGCAGAGTTAACCCATTCTTTGGATTCTCCTCAACACATTGGAGAAAAGGAGCATCTTTTATTATAGCTTTTAAATTCACCTCAGTTTTCCACTTACTTTCAGTTCTCTGAAAACTGGAGCAGAAAGGTTGCTTGCCTATAGTTCCTTGTCATAGGTAATACTGGTTAGACCTGATGAAAGTTGAAATCCAGAATATCTGATCTGAAACCTGGTTGCCTTCCTCTGGCAAAAATTCAAATATCTCCAAGACTAACTAATCTAACGCATGTCTACCTACAAAATAAATCCTTGTTTGGTGACTGCCTTGTTTAGCAGATGTGCACAATTACTCTGTGATGAAAAAATAATTTTACAACCAATCCTTGTTTTTATGACTTTCACAGGTTTTAAAGCAAAGGAAAGCTTAAGTAAGTATAGTTGTTTCACTTAGTGATTGCTTGGCTTAATGCCTGAGTGGTTGTGCCCAATTGTAGTTGCTAAATGTGAATACAAAATAAGAGATCATCAACATGGAGTTCCAGATGGCTGGATTCAACAACAAAATTCATTATCTTACAAGATGTTGGCCTTCTCACATGAAATTTCATGCATCAATGCTGCTTTCACAAACTTTTCTGTGAGAATATCAGGTTAAAGTAATTAAAAGCAGACAAACATTGATCATCTTGCACTATTTGGATGGTGATTCTTTTAGTGGGAGAATCTAGGCTGGTTTACATTATTGCATGATGATACCTGGAAAAAATAGCTGATCTTAAATTTAGGCTTCTGGTGTTGGCAATATATGACCAAGTTCTAGGAATGATATATTTCCCTGTTGGGGAAGAAGTAGGGTAGAAGAAGTCTAGTTAGTTCTAGGATGGGACATGTATAGAGGAATAACAGGATCACAAGCCAGGTTGGGAAGTTGAAAAAGTATCCCAATATGCAATGACAAGCCTCTTCTAGAATGTTGCCATAGAAATTACATGGATGTGTTAAAAACAATTTCCCCAAAAGTTAACCTTGACTTGAAGATAAAATTTACAGCCTTTCTTTGTTGTGTTTTGCTGTAGTTGGAAATTTGATTTTTCTTCTGGAAGCAATCAAACAAACTTGGGAATGATTTGAGACTTAAATGTTAGAATCCTCTAGCATTCTTGGTTTTTTGTATATCTTAATTAGACAGGACAAATCAGGCAAATGAAATCCTCCTTTCTTCTATCATAAATAGGTACCACATTTTGTGGTAGAGTGTACAGAGTTCTTCATAGATGAAAACTTAGTTGACTGAACCATCATTCTGCAACACATTCTGCAAGCCAGCATTGTACATGTAACAATAGGGAGCAAGAGAAGCTGTTCATTGTGTAGAACCTAAACATGTGAAAGCAGAAATATGAGTCTTGGAAATCTGACATTGTCCTGATTGCCTTTTGTCAGTCAGCAGCACCTCTGTTCAAAAGTGCTGCTTCACAAAACTGAGTGTGTGCCAGAGATAACAGAGGGATCAAAATAGTCAGGATGGCCACCATAATCATACAATTGAAGCCTTACTCCTTTTTTTACAAGCATCATAACATACTTCAAAAGAGACTGGACTTTGGTTGAATGGTCCTAGCAATTATGTCAAGTTTTTGGGCTGCCTTGCAGACACCATCGAAGTGGGCTGAGCTGGAAAAGGGCCAGGCAAGGGGAGTGGCCTGAAAGTCCCAAGAGCCATATAATTGTGAGAGTTGTTTACTTTTGCTGCTCAGATACAGCAGGCACTGCTTTTTAAACGCAAGGCTGTGTTCATGTCTAATTTTATATAATACATCCACCTTCAGGTTAGATATATGAATTGGATTAAAAGTAATCCTATTGTTACTTTCCAAAAGTCACTTTGCCCCCATCCTGTTTTAAAGGGATGTACTTTCCACAAGCTTTGCCAATCCTTTTGGCCGGCAGCTTGGAGCCTGGACAGCTGGAGATGACCTGTTACTGGCTTTGGGGATCTATATTAGGCTGCCTCTTAGTTTGGCTAACCAAAGAGAACAAAATGTGATGTGGATTTTTTGCTTTGCTTTGTTTCAAGGTGGGCAATCTGCAGCCTTCTGGATGTTGCTGGATATTAACTCACCGCAGCCTCTATGAGAAAGGTGATTGTTAACTGACTAGTCTCTGGAGAATCTCAGGTGGCCCATACCTTTGATAGCTAATTAATGAAACAAAAAGAGGGTTTTTTTTTTTTAAAAAATGATGGTTCTGAAGGCATGGAGGGTTCTTGCACAAGCACTGAAATTCAAGGTTGGTCACCAGAAAAATGGTTTCTAATTGTGCCCATGCAGAACAATCTTGACTGACCGCTCACCCAGTGTTAAAATATATTAAATCAGTGGCATTTTTGCTGAAGGTCCAAGAGCTGCTTCCCTGCTTAGGCGAGGCAGCTGCTAGAGCTTTTTAGTTCCTAAGTGGAAAACAGAAAAGAATAAGAAACATGTCTGTGACAGAACCACTGTCAGGCTAGATGTACTTTTGGACAGTTTTCAGTTCCTGTGACAAAAATCTCATAGGAACAATTGTAATTGGAGTTGTGTGCCTTCTGTTCTAAAGCTGTTCCCGATTCTGTGCCAAGAACGGTGTTTTGTAAACAGGCCCTTCCTTCCTTCCTTCCTTCCTTCCTTCCTTCCTTCCTTCCTTCCTTCCTTCCTTCCTTCCTTCCTTCCTTCCTCCCTTCCTTCCTTCCTTCCTTTCTCTGGAAGTAGTGGGTGCTCCATCATTGGAGGCTTTCAAGAAGAGATTGGACATTCATTTGTCCATTTGCTTGAACAAGTCTGGATTAGAAGACTTCCAAGACTTCTTACAACCCTATTCTATGTTCAGATCTTGACCTAATGGTCAGTGGAGGAAAGCCTTCTTTCTACCTTCTTCCTATGCCTGCTAATGGTGCTCTGTTTGTGAAAATGTATCTAAAGTATGCTAGCTTTATAACTAAACATGTTGTGTGAATTCAGTTTATTTAATTTGGTAGACTATAGTTTATAGTCTATTAACTATATGCTAGTAATTTGTGCAAACAGATCTAAATTAGAAGCGCCAGATGTGGCAAGTATGGGAGGAATAGCACAATCAATAAATCATGAAAAATGGTGAGAAGAAACTGGTATGAGGAGAACTAGTTTTCTACCCAGAAGGCCGCGGGTGCATTCCTATAAGTCTTTGCTAACCCATCAAGCTCCTTTGGCCCTCCTGTTTTATATTTCAGCTTGGAAGTTTGTAAGCCATGAGTACATTGTGAAATTAAGCCAATTATAGTTTATTAAGTGAACCCTGAAAAAAAAAAATCAAGCCTTGGCTTAGTATGAATTTAGTCCCAATCTGAGTAGTGCCACTCATACTCTCCTCACTGTGCTGAGAAGGAATTCTGTGAAAAGAAGATGAAATCCAGCTCATGCTAATTTTTGATATCCAATACATTTTAACCAAGATAATAAGTGCTCTAGTGTCTCAAATGGGAGCTAATTTAATAATGGGACTTTTTTATGGTTTTGCTGTTGTTTCTCTCCTCACCCCCACTCCTTTCCATTCCAGAAGAGAAATTCGATAACATCTTTTCCCCCGAGGCTATCCTTAGTCCCAATTCTATTTGTCATTCTTCCAATGGGTTGGACATTATGGGGAAATCATTAAAAAAGCATCCACTCTTTCTTCTGGGACTCCAGAAGATGTCTCATCAATCATCCCTTTAAATGTGATACCAGGTTTTAAGTTAAAATCCTGCCTTTGCAAATAGCTTATTTGAAGGTAGGCAACTCCTTTCTGCTAAATAGGGTAAGGTTGGTGGAGTTTCAACTGTGAAGCATCTTTGCCTACCCTAATATTTTATATATCTCAAGAAGGAAAAGCACAATTTTATTAAAATATCACATAAAGGTTAAAGCCCATGTCACACCGCCCAATGGATACAAAAAGGACACAGCGGACGAGCAAAATGTTCCATCCGTTGTTATCCGCTCTCAAAAGGAATTTGCATAACCAGAGCGGATAACACGGACGCAGAAGGGAGGACGCAGGGCGGATGCAGAGCGGATGCGGAACGGAAGGCCAGCAGATGGAAGGCGGATGGGAGCGGAATGGCGCATCTGCAGGCTTCCCCGGGGCCTCAGCAAAGCGGACGCGGAATGGATACAGCGGCAGCACAGCCCGATTGCACAGCAGATGAAGGCGGATGCACAGCGGATGCACAGCGGAAGCCTAATGGATGCCTGGCGTTAATTGCGCCATGCGGGAGGATGCATTGCGTCAGCCCCGCGGATATAACGGAAGCAGCTCGGAAGCAGGTCGGCCATTTCAGCAGGAAAGCCTGCTGCCGGACGGATTGGCTGCCTTGCCCTGCCCTGCTGCATGTCTGCCCTGCAGCCTTGCTGGCCAGCCTCCCTGCCAGCCTTGCTTGCCAGCCTCCTGCCAGCCTTGCTGCCAGCCCTCCCTGCCAGCCTGCTGATCCTGCCTGCCTGCAAGGCCTTGCTGCTCAGCCCAGTCTGCCCTCCAAGCCTTGCTGCCTGCCTTCCCTGCCAAGCCTTGGTTCATGTCTGGCCTGCCAGCCTTCCTGCCACCTTGGTGCCTGCCTCCCTGCCAGCCTTGGTGCCTGACTTGGTGCCAGCCTTCCTAGCCAGCCTTTGGTCCGCATGCCTTGCCTCGCCAACCTTCCTGCCAGCCTTCCTGCCAGCCTGCTGCCTGCCTGCCTGCCAGCCTTGCTATCTGCCTGCCCTGCCAGCTTGGTGCTGCCTGCCCCTGCCAGCCTTCCTGCCAGCCTTGGTGCCATGCCTCCCTGCCAGCCTTTCTGCCAAGCCTTGGTTCCTTGCCAGCCCTCCGCTGCCAGCAGCAACCCCACAACCATGCAGAAGCACAGCAAGCCTCAGCCCATCTCCTGCCAGCCCTAGCAAAGAGGACAGGCTCCTTCCGCCCCCTGCCCTCACTCTTGGTTCTCCAGGGTGGGGCTTCTGCAGCACGGGCTCGCTCTTCTGGGCTGGCACTCTGTGCTTTCTGCTTCTGAGGAAGCTGAGGACAAGCACTCAGCCACGGCACACCTCCACAGCACCTGGACCCTTCACCCTGAGGACTGAGCGACCAGAGGAGTGCCAGAGACTATTTGTTTTATAGCTTGTTGTTAATAAAGTCTATTATGATTCACACAACTTGCTTCATTTCTTTTTTTTTTTAATAAAGTCTTGGTGGAAACTTTTAGAAATGGTTTAAGCCTTTGCATGCTTGTGGGATTGGTTAAATAGCAGTGGGATGGGTTGAGATAGCTGTGGAATGGGCAGGTGATACCTTTTGGGATGGGTAATAGCTGTGGAATATGATAAACCTCCCAGTGCAAAGATTAGTGGGACTGTATGGTCACCCCTACCCAGGTGCCACACCTTATGGCCAGTTTATTATCAATAATAATGTAATAATCATCCACACATGTCAACATAAACAAACTCTTTATTAAACACCTGTTTCATTGTAGGCCCACGCAACATACATTGGCCAATCTCGTGTGATGAGACAGGCCTGAAGGAAGCATCCATTAAGCATCTACCATCCTGTCTTGCCACTCACTCTCCGCTGGGGAGTTGCACTAGCCGTCTCAGGAGGTTTGCGCTGCTTCTTCCTTCACGTGAGGTCTGTTGGGCCTTGCACATCCTGAGTGTCTATCAGAGTTCGGCCCTTGCCTCCATCCCAGCTCCAATGTCCCCATTGCCTTTGCTGACAGTCCACAAGGCCTTCTGTAACACTGGGGTAGCAGGTGCCATCGAGATTATGCAGGATGCAGCAAGCTTCCATGATCCTTTCCTCACGTTCTCTGGGCTATATGCTGCATGGTGATGAGAAGTACCTGGAACTGTTGGGCCAGGATGCCAAAGGCATTGTCCACACCGCCTTGGCCCTGGACAGCCTGTAGGTTGAAGATCCTCTCTTACGGATGAGGCGTCTGGAGGTATAGGCTTCATGAGGTAGGTTGTGAGGCGAGAAGGCATCATCCCCCCACAATGAAAGAGGCACATCTTGCGTTGTCGTTGGGCAGCGGGTTCTGGATCTGGGTAAGCCCACGATGAGGTTGCGTTCCAGCCCCTCCTCGAGGACACTGCCGTTGGTATACTGGGCATCTGAAGATGAGCCGTTGCCCTGGAAGACATCCGATGTACATGAACTTGTAGTTCAGGCAATCGACCATGGCAAAGAGGAGATGGACCTTTGCTAGGAGAGCTGAGTTCGACTGCGCCCTGGCATCATGGCTCAAGAGGATGAGCAAGAGCCTTTAATATAGTGGACCCGCTGCTGTGAGCTTTGATGAGATTTGATGGCCATGTGCTTGCCGCATCGTATGGCCCACGGTGTGGGGGTAAGTTCCACTTCTGATACTGACTGCTCTGCAACTTTTCTTCCAGCCTTCTTCAGTGGAGGGCTAACTGGAGGAGCTCCTCCTTGTATTCCTTCGATGATGGCCTGCACCACTTCTCTACCACAATGCTGATGGTGTTGTGTGGCACCCTCCGCCGTGACTGCTGCCTTTTGTAGTGGTCCTGAGGCCAGGTGGCGGCAGAGTGAGTGCCACCATTCAGCCCAGGTTCCAGGCTGGGGCGGAAGCTGGTGCTCTGCTTGGTAACCTGGGTGTCAGGCACTGGCAC
Organism: Laticauda laticaudata; assembly: GCA_004320025.1. Classification (NCBI taxonomy): domain Eukaryota; kingdom Metazoa; phylum Chordata; class Lepidosauria; order Squamata; family Elapidae; genus Laticauda; species Laticauda laticaudata. Next base: position 29,947 of record BHFT01044686.1, read on the forward strand.
AACTTCGTCAAACAATGGCTGGAGGCATCCCTCAATGAAAGTTCTGGAACGCGAGTGTCTTCGTTCCTGAGCTCCACCATCAGCTTGTTGTAACATCCCCGTCCTCTGCTCCCTGGCGAAACATCTTCGACGCCATACTCTTTTTGGCTGCTCTTTTTCTTCTCGCAGTAGAGTTCAAAAGAGCACTGCAGATAGCTTCGCACTGTTGCAGAACGATGGTGGCTGCCGAAAGGACTTTGTTTACAATCCACGGTGGACCATGACTGGATGCTGTGGAAGAAGGAAAGAGTCAGATGAAAGGCTGCAAGAGTCTGCACAGCTGGGCTGTTGGTCTGAAATGAGATGCAGATGAGTTGCTCCCTTTTTAATAGAAATATTAGTTTATCCGTAGGCCATCCTCTAGGGATCCTCTAGGCATCCTCTAGACATCCTTAATATCGAGATAGGGTCCCTTGGCAAACGTTTTTTCCGTTTTAAAAACGCTTTGTTTCCGTGCTGCCATCTGTTCTGCATCCGTTCTAACGTCCGTCCGCTCCTCCCTGCGTCGGGCAGACTGCGAGTTGCACGGATGCGTAACGGATGCGTAGCGATGCAGAAACGGACAACTGGATCCATTTTCCGCACAAAAGTTTTAGGCAGCAAACTTTTGGAGCGGATTGAAACGTCCATAAACGGATGCTGGACGGATAGAGAGGAAGCCAAACGGAGGCAGTGAGTACATCGCCGTTTTCCAACGGATGGCAAGCTTTTTTGTCCGTTTTACATCCTCTTTGCATCCGTTGGTTCGGTGTGACATGGGCTTAATATATTCTGTTTAAACTACATTCATTTACCAGGTACTTGGTATTTTTTTATTGCTACTTCTGCTGGAAATCAGCTGAAATGAAATAAATTATTAAGTTCCAGATAACATACAGAATAGTCAACTGCATTCCTCTTAATGGGTTACATTGTACAGATTCTTTTGAGGGAGATATCCCACTGTAATTGAATTTCTGCTGGGCTTTTTTTAAAAATGTGTGTGCAATTTCTAATAAAAATGATTCAATTTAAATGCTAACCTCTTGATGACCCTATTTAGCAGCCTGTAACTGCTATGAAAAATCCTTCCATCACATTACACTATCCCTTTAATCTCCATGTGCCTTTGAAGCTTGGTTTGGTTAAAGAGCAGCTGCTGAAGCCTGTGAATTTCCCAGTGTGTGAGAATGCTTTCAGACAAGCAAGTCAGTGATCTTCTGCTTTTTCCTCCCTAAATCAGGGAATTTGATTTAGGAAAAAGGTGACCTGTAGGCTGAAGATAATAGATCTGTTCCATCAGATATGACCACCCTATGAGTAACACCATCCCATTCCTTGTATCTGCTTTCTGAAATGGCACGACTTGGCCTGGTATTTGCAAGTGGAAAAATCGGTAAACATCATGAACTACTTAAAATTCTATATTTTAGTTTTAAAAACATTTTTAATGTTTTTAAAACATTTAGCTGTTAGATATGTTTAGTTCTGTAATTAATGTCTCTGGTTCAGAAATAACACACACACACACATACATACATACATACATACACACACACGCACATGCACACACACACACACACACACACACACACACGGCAGGAATAGGTCCTGGAAATAATTGTAATGACTTCAATGCCACCAAGCCTTGAACATAATCATTTCAATATCCTGGTTGATTCCACCACCACCACCAAGGAAAATACATGTACAATATATAAGATCCTTAGTATGTTCTCTTCTAATCAGAAAATAACATTTGGGAATTAAGGAACCATACAATCTGCAAAATCTGCAGAACTTACATAATGACTTGGCTATGTTTGAGGCTGTTCACAACATAATTGAAATCACAACACCTGTTTGTGTTTTATTGTCGATATACCTAAACCCTAACTCCTTATGTGATGCAGCTAATTAATGTGTGAAGGGAAAATGAACTGAAATAAAGTATTATGGCTGAGTTCAGTTTACATTTCAAGCAACTTTTTTTTGAAAAAAGTTTGGCAATTCCCTCTAACTATCGCCAGAGATGGCAGCCGTTCATGGCAGACTTCTTTCTAGTTAACACATTTGAGATAGAAGATAAAATGGAATCAAGGAAACTTTTGTGCATGGATGAAAAAGATCCCTTGTACATCATCAACTCCGATCTTCAGGGTTGGAGGCATGTTGTAGGAATGGAAGTCATGAATGTGATAGCCATTTTTTGCAAATGATTCCTTGATGTCAGCTTCACTCAAGGGCACCACTGTCAGCTTTACTTCTCCTGCTAAGTAGAAAGACTCTTCCAAAGCTCCAATCATGAGAAAATGGCCACCAGGTTTAAGGAGCCTTGTGACATTCTGAAAAGCTTTATCAAAGCTTGGGCGGTCAGGGCTTGCAGCCTCTAGGCAAAAAGTAGAAACCAAAGCATCAGCTGGCTGGCTGAGCAAAGAACCCAATGGGTCGGATTGGTGGATGTCAATGGGAAGGATCTTTTTCAGCTTCCTTTTCAGCTTTTGCTCTTTCTCCTTCCACAGCTCCCTGTAGGCACCAGGGGGAAAAAAAAAGGTGGGGGGAGGTGGAGCATATTTATGGCTGGTATGAGAAAGTTTAATATAGAAATGGAGTCATGTGTAAAATCATTGCATTGGATGAGATAGCACATAGATCAGTCTGGCTCCTGGCTCATATTTCTTCCCTTTCTTTTCCCACAAAACATATTGGGGCCCTCCTAACCATTTTTCAAGTGGGCATAAATTCCAAGAATATATATTTTCCCTAAATCCAAAAGCAAAGTCCCCCCTCAGTTTCTTACCCTTTGCCCTCTATTTTACAAACGTGCTGGATATAAGGGGACCAGTCAAAGCCATCCTTGTCTTCACTGTGCACCCAGTTGTGAATGAAAGCCCGGTTCACTTCCAGAAAGTCGGTGGCTATAATCTCCTTAAAGTAGTCACAGGCACTGAGGAACTGGTAGATGGTGGGGCCTGTGCCAATATCAATCAGAGTGTGGCCAGTTATTTTTCCTGCACAGGATTTAAAAGAGAGAGGAAAATCAAGATTTTAAACAGTTTTGCAAAAATCAGAAATGTTTATTTAAATATCAAGAGGAGGAGGCGGCAGCATTGGTACGTGGTGCTTGGATACACACTGAAAGTCCTCTGTCATATTTAATCCCATTGACCCCCAAAGAATCATCCAGAAAATGATTTCTTTTGTTTTTCCTCACAGCACTATAAAATCCTAAGGGCCTGTGTGGAAGGAAAGCCGAGAATTGGCTTTCTAGGGAATAATATAATATTAAATAGTAGTTGCTATTCCATTTCATTTTGAGTTTCCTCTTTAGCTTTGTTCTAAACAGCTCAGGTGCTGTTATTATAAGAAATTAAGTGGTTGCCTTGACAGAAATAGAGGACAGACCATTTGACATTCCAGGAGGCAGACAAATTTTCCTGAAAATTTAAGGGATTGAATCAAGGGCTTTTTGTAAGCAAAGAATTATTCTATGATTGTTAACCTACTAAGTTTAAGCTTTATTAAAACAATATAACAGGGAAAAGGGGTATGAGACTTATCTGTGATGTCCCACAGCATACATTTAACAGCAATTTAGAATAGAATAGAATAAATAGAACAGAACAGAATAAAAGAGTGGAAGGGACCCTGGAGGTCTTCTAGTCCAACCCCTGCTCAGGCAGGAAACCCTATACCATTTCAGACAAATGATTGTCCAATCTCTTCATAAAAACTTCCAGTGTTGGAGAATTCACAACTTCTGGAAGCAAATTGTTCCACTGGTTAATTGTTCTGTCAGGAAAATTCTTCTTATTTCTAGGTTGCTTTTCTCCTTTATTAGTTTCCACCCGTTGCTTTTTGTCCTCCCCTCAGGTGCTTTGGAGAATAGCTTGACTCCCTCTTCTATCACCCCAGTCCTTCTTTTCATTAAACTAGACATACTCAATTCCAGCAACCGTTCTTTATGTTTTAGCCTCCAGTCTCCTAATCATCTTTGTTGCTCTTCTCTTCACTCTTTCTAGAGCCTCAACATCTTTTTATATTGTGATAACCAAAACTGGATGCAGTATTCCAAGTGTGGCTTTACCAAGGTATTGTAAAGTGGTGTTGACACTTCAAATGATCTTGATGCTATCCCTCTTGTATATTATCTTTTCACCACTAAAGAAGTCAATAATTCATCAAAGATAGTGGACAAGTCTGCTTCATATCTGCATTTTTTAATTTATAAAGATGCATGAACATTTAGAAATCTTTACTAGATTTGAATAGAAACACAATATACTTGCAAGAAGACCAGGAATGGTCAACTATATAATATTGATTTCAGTACCCCTGTTCTCCTTTCATATCATTCTTAATTTTTACATTAGATGCAGATTTCTTAATCTCCAGATGCAGAGTGCCTGAACATTTCATCTTTCTTTGATAGCCCTTCAGTTAGATAACATTTTGTCAAGAAGAAAGTACATAGTCACAACAGGTATTCTAGTTGAACTAAGTGCTAACATGCAAATAAAATTATTTGTCTTGTGAAACTGACTAGTAACTAAGCTGATAGGTAAAAGAGAATGCTTTATTTCAAGCTGGTTGATTCCTGCTCCAAGTTTCAAAAATCAAAAATCTCACCCATTTAGCAAATAAGCATTTAAATAAAAAAAGATTGCCACGGAATCTGATGGGAGCAAATTTTGGAGTTTCATTAAGTAGGACAAATGTTAATTAAAACCAAACCCTGGCATTTGCTCTTCCATGGGGAAGAGCATCCAAGATAGGATAGCAAGGATTGTTCTCTCAGATGGCCATTCCAGGCATTACTGGAGAAGAGTCTCTATTCTTTAAATACTCTAAACTAGGCAGATAATTATGGAGATGATGATGATAAATTAAAAGATGCATCTTATCAGTTTCACCATGAGTTCATTCTAGATGGATTATAAGCTTTTTAATGAATAGGAAACAGCAGGTTCACTTAGTACAGGACTGTGTGCTTTCTCCATTACTGTTCTCTCTCTATATCAATGACTGCATCTCGAAGAATCCTTCTGTTAAAATACTGAAGTTTACAGATGATACAACAATCATTGGTTTCATTCAAGATGATATTGAGTCTGCACATAGACAAGAGGTAGATCAACTGGCTCTGTGGTGCAGCTAGAACTGAACTGGAGCTGAACA
>BHFT01044688.1:0-15658 GCA_004320025.1 Laticauda laticaudata
AGAAGCCTGATGATGGCAGATGAGATTCTGCCGAAACGTTGCTACAACTTTAAAAGCACAACTACGATGACGTGGGATAATACCCGAACGAAGCTGAACAGCATACATGTAAGTACCCGTGAAAACTTTAGAAATATATATATACACACATACACACACATGTACGTATGTATGTCTGTTGAACTAAAAGCCATCTTGCATACTTTCCCCATCTGCCCATCAAGCAGTTGTCACAAAACTATGAGAAAGCTGAGAGAAAAACCAAATTGCAAGGCAAGTGTTACCCTAACTAGAGTAACCAACAAAGTAGATAAGAAAACAAGATGATCTCTGGGCAAACAGCAAGTCCTTCTTGTTTGGATAAAGCCTCAACTTCTTTCATCCCATCCAGCCTCTGAAAGCCTCCAGCTGCTAACAAAGACCTCAACAGCACCTCTGGCTCAGTGATATAATTGGGTATCATAAGCATACTGATAGTACCTCACCACAGACTGATGGATAACTTCTCCAGCAGCCTCACAGAGATGCTAAGCAACAGGAGCGAGAGAATCAAAACCCCACAGAATCAACTTTTCTCCCCTACTACCACTGATTGTAATTACTCACTTAGAAGGAGGGAAATCATTGTAAAATAGTGGCATCAATCCTCAAACCACCCAGGATTGTCAATGATACCAAAAGTCACTGAAAGGATCAAATGCATTCCTATCACCCAGGTTGTGACAAAGCTTTTCTGTTAGAGTGATTAATGTTGTCTCAGTCCAATCCCATTGGTATCCAATGGATACCAATATGCTTCTTCTTCTCAAGCAGTCTACAATTGGAGCCATAACTAGACAATAATCACCCAGATTTTGGTGTCCAGGGGAGCTCCCTTCAGAAGGTATATTAATATCTTCTTACATGCAACTGGGATAACCTCACCTACCAAAGAACAGTTATGAATCTCCTGTATACAACTATTCTCTCCTGCTCTGGCTATCTGGAAAAAAAAAACAGGAAGGGCATGGATCTACAGGTGGCTGAGCTCATGCCCCAAGCCTTTTATTTGTTTCCTCAAGTCTATAAACTACAATAAATTCCAAGTAATATAAGATGTTGTCCGGTCATCATTTCAAACCTCACTGATGTGGAATCAAGATTTGGGTGAATTTGAGCAACTTTATCAGCAAAACATTGTACAACATCCTTAAAACAGCCAGACAGTAAATGCTCCTTATTCCCTCTGAAACAAGATATTAGTAACTTTAAATCAGACATCTGGAGAACAGTCTGATGATGGAATAAGGGTGGAGAAGAATGCTTCAACACCTTTATCATCATGATACAGGACTGAACATAAATGCTCACCTTTGCTTAGATTAAATTCATCATTAATCACTTATCAAAATATATACAAGACCAAGCAAGCGGTCCTGCTTCCTGCACACTGACAGGACATTGTTAGTATAAACACTGCAGCCAGAGTATATTCCTTTCCAAGGAATATTCTAGCCCAGTGTAAGGAAAATCTGGTAGCCTATCCTATCCTAAGCTTCAATTTACTTCAAAGAAAAGGAAATTTTGGGAGAGATCTTGAAGGACAGCTTCAAAGCGAACAATTACTGTAGCTACAATGTTGTGCATGAATCTAGCAGTGTGTGAGTGATTCTGTAAAAGAAAAGCTACAGAGTAAAAGTTTAATACAGGTAGTCCTTGATTTATGATCACAGTTGAGCCCAAATTTTCTATTGCTGAGCTGTTATAAGTCACTCTTTTCAATGTTGTAACTCTGAACTGGTTGTAAGTTGAGAACTACCAGTAGGAAGAACTTGGTTAATTAAATTCAAATGTGTTCTAAAGATAATTTTCCTTCACCATTATTTGCTTATTCTCCAATTTCATTGATTTCTTATAGTGATAACAGTACTGAAGACAATATATGCGCCAGAGAAAGCAGACAGCAATTCAACACTATTGGACCACCATTTTAATATTGTTTTGCCAAAAGTTATGCATTTGATTTCAAGTTTTCCCCCTCCAAATTATATGACTGTTCAGACTAATATAATATCTTTTAATTTCCCTCAATAATCTATGAATTGAAACTTGCAGGACCGTACTATGCATTTCACATTCAGTAATTTCACATTACTCTTGGAAATATGTATCCTGTATATGCATGAAGTCTTTGAATGTCAGACTTACTGAACACTCAGCCGTAATATCAGTGTTCACCTTTGTTTTGACAGGAGTGTCAAACTCAAGGGGTTCTCAGATCTGGTCTGTGGGGCTGGTCTGGAAGCAGCAAAGGACTGGCCAGCAGTGCCTCTGCCAGCAAAAACAGAGCTCAGGGGAGCCACATGTACCTTCGTGCTGCATATTCAGCAGCGACAGCCTCCTGCAGCCCTTTACCAGCAGAGGGCTATGAAAAAAAAAACTAAAAACAAAACAAAAGGAGAAATGTTTCCTCTTTTGCATCTGAGCATGCAAGAAGGGACAGGAAAGGAGAAAGGGAAAGAGGAAAGAGAAAGAAAATGAAGGAAAGATTGGAGAGCAAGGAAGGAAAAATAAAGGAAGTGGGGAAGGAAGAAGTAAGAAGAATCAAGATGGAAGGAAAAAGTAGGAAGGAAGAAAGATTATAATGAGAGGGAGGGAGGATCTCAGGAAAGTTCTCCAATAACACTTAGTCACCATAGGTGCCCCCAACACAAGTCCCATGTCATGCCCACCATGGCCATGCCCCTTAGCCCTCTGACGACAAACCCAGCCCTCAGTGAAATTGAGCTGGATACCTCTGGTTTTGAAGGATTTAAGAACTAGAAACAGGAAGCTCCATTTTTAATCAGATGGGGGAATATACAGGTGAAATACAAAAAATTAGAAGATCGGGCAAAAGTTCATTTATTTCAAGTAATGCAACTTAAAAGGTGAAACTAATATATGAGATAGACTCATCACATGCAAAGCAAGATAATTCAAGGCCGTGATTCTGTCATTAATTGAGGTGATTATGGCTTACAGCTCCATGACAAAAACCCCAAAACACATGCTTCAGAAAATTGACATATTACTGCATCAAGTAAAAACAAGGGATTGTCATGAATCAATAGGTCGGACTTCTGGAAAAGTATGAAGCATGCATATGTAACCCAGTAACCGGTGTTGTCGGAGAAGACCGCGTACTCAAGAACGTCCTCGATGCCCCCTTGCAGCAATTTATTGCCTCGAATGCGGCGTGGGCATGGAGAGCTATCAGCCTGTACCTACTGCTGAGGTGTTATGGAAGACCAGGATGCCAGATTTTTTTTCATTAGCGGGTGCTTCAGCTCTTCTGGTATGTGTGTCGGTCTTCATGTCTCTGCATGCTTCTGCTGTTTGGCAAAGGCCCCAATATGATTTCTCTAATGGAGTTTAAGGATTCAGGCGAGTTTTGCCTGGCCCAATCAAGCAGGTAAGTCCACAGGCAGCTGACCAGGTTTGTGGTGCTTTGGTCATGTGGGCAGATGCAAATCCTTGCTGGAGAAATGGAAGCCGCATCCCCATAAACAGTCATCTACAGAAGGAAGCATGAAGTGGCTCCAAAAGATCTTCCTGGATAGACGGTCGTGTTGACCGCGCGGACTTAATGAAGCACAGTGGCACCAATACCATGCAGATGGTGACATGCTCCCCAACTCGAAGCCACCACCGACCTGTGGAGAACTTCACACTGACTTCAAGCATGTGCTTGCAGGTGTGTGCCTCTCCATTCTCTCCAGACTCTGGGTCCTTGGTTGCCAGGAAATGAGAATGCAAAAGTTGCTCTCAGTACAAGAAAAGAGGACGTTCGGCCACTGAGCAACAGACCAGCGTCTGTTTCTGCCTTTAGCCCGAAGTAAGACGCTTCGTACGTTGTTGTTGCATGGAGGGCTTGGACAGAACAGGAATACAATAGTTTGAGAGCCATGTCCAGGACTGCATGCTGTGTGGGTGGCTCTGGATGCAGTGACTCCACCTCAGTCACCTCCTTGTGAAAGTCCCCAACACTTTTGAATGCTGCGCATTCCTGCTGTTGCTGCACCTTTTTCTTCCGCCAACTTGTCCCTCCATATAATCTTTCTATTAAATGTGCTTTGCAACTTAGGGAACTATCCAACGTCTTTGAATTACCTTTTGAGGCGTTTTGTCAGCCTTATGGTGTCGAATATGAGGTTTTCTGGCACGAACGGGTCAGGTTAAGGCACGCACTTTCCGATGATGTGGCTTCCTTACTGAACCAGCACGTGAGAGCACGGCATTTTAAAGGCGCAGGAACCGCCTTTGCAGGTGTTATGGTATTAGCTGATTAGCAGATTAGAGTGGGACACTTTGAGCCTAGAATATTGAACCTTTTCACAATATTCTAATTTTCTGAGATTGTAGATTTGAGGTTTTCATGAGCTGTAAGCCATAATCATCTCAATTATGACACATCAGGGCTTGAACTATCTTTTTTGAAGCATTCATAGCCACTATTTTAATTGCTTAATAAAAACATCAGAAGATTGTTGGAGTTCCTACTCATCTTTTAGGGCTTTCAGATAAATGGATCTGTGAGTGATGATGTTCTGAATCACATCTAATAGAATTCAAATCTAATTAGCATTCCAGAGCTTCCTCCATTATCATGTTAAGACAAACAAACTATAGATTAATTTAACTTCCATTCCTGGGAAAAGACCATTTCCTTATTTTCTTTGCTAGCCTAGCTAGACAAATGCCACATTCAAGCTCGAAAACCATTCAACAGCAAAAACAAAAACCCAAATGAGAGACAAAGTAGGTCAACAAATAAATATAGTCAAAAATTCATGTAACACTTCTTACATCGTTCACACAAGCATGATGTTAAGAGATGCTATTCTGTGCTGACACTTTCAGGTCATTTTAAAGTCAGAAACTAATTAAAATGTCACAGACCGAGTAATCTTGTCATTTGCTTTTCAAAATGAGTTTTCAGAGAGGTATCCCCAAGGCACTTGAAGCACCTAGGCTTTATGTCCTGAAAAGGATTATAAAAATAACTTGTTTTACTAAAAGCAATTTTATAAAACCCTGACATATGGAAATGCTTTTAAGAAACCGCAGAGGAAAGAAATGACATTACATAAAGCAAGACTCCCTCAAGGTCTAATTCATGCACAGTACATACCTTTCTTTGCTTTATTCTTTTCTGTATTTGTTTTCAGAAGAGAATTTAGGGACACAATATTTTTGAAATGCATCATAATGGCATCTGGATCAGCTAGGCCACTTTATAAAGATTGCAGTTTGAAAAGCATCTTTAAATGTAAGGTTATTGTGACATTACTAAATCTACAACAGAAGAAGCTACACTCTTGCCTGAAAATCAGAATATTCCTCAGAGTTTGCAAGATATGGAAACTCTATAGATCTGGGGTTCCCAACCAAGGGTGCTCACATCTCCTGGGGGTGTGAGATGATATTCCAGGGGGTAAGAAAATGTGGGTTTAGAAGTTTCAAAATTATACTGTATATGCATAAGTATATGCATATAATTATTTATCTTTGTAAGGGGTGGGAGAATATATTAGAAGCATTCTAGGGATGCAGGGCAGAGGTGGCATTCAGCAGGTTCTGACCAGTTCTGGAGAAGCGGTAGCGGAAATTTTGAGTAGTTCGTAGAATTGGCAAATCCCACCTCTGACTGGAGATTTTACAGTATCCTTCCCCTGCCACGCCCACCAAGCCACGCTCACAGAACCGGTAGTAAAAAAAAATGTATCCCACCACTGGTGCGGGGTACAGAAAAGGTTGGGAATCCTTGCTATACATGGAATATACGTAAAGAAAAAGTGTATAAAAAGCCAAAAGTCAAGTAAGCTAGATATCTACCCTTGTCCTGAGTTCTTTTCAAATCCATTTGAGGGTCATCTCAATCCCTGAAACACATTTGAAGCTGCAGGGGCACCAAGTGAACCAAGGAATTTGAATGGTTTCCGCATATTGATCAGTCGTGTAATTTAGCATAAGAGCAGTTTCATTCGTGTCTGATGTTTTCTTACAAATCTCCTGGTTAACCAATTTGTGCCCTACTCAAGTATTTTAAATATCCTTCAAAAGCCTCCTATTGTAGCATTCATCAGATTCAACTCTTCAAGATTCAGTTGGAGTACATGGTGTGGGTTTCCTAATTTCTATCCTCAAAACAGCAGTCCTGTGGGATAGGTTGGCTCAGATCAGGGGTGTCAAACACAAGGCCCGCGGCCCACATCCGGCCCACAGGATGCTTAGATCTGACCCATGGGGCTGCCCTGGAAACAGCGTAGATCAGCCTGCAGTGCCTCTGCCAGTGAAAACAGAACATGTGGCCTTCCCGAACTCCATTTTTGCTGACAGAGGGTTTCAGGAGGCCGTCCCAGTTGAAAACACAGCTCAGGAGCCTGTTTTCACTGGCAGAGCACTCAGGCCACCATATATGTTCCCGGCACGAGTGAAGCCACTCCCCCCGAAGGCCAAACACAACCCTGATGCGGCCCTCAGTTAAATCAAGTTTGACACCCCTGGTCTAGATAGTAACTGGTCGTCAAGCAAGAATTGGTTCCCTCGGTCCCTGAAATGCAATTAATTTAGTCCTGGAGATTTAAATTCTCACATTAAAGAACTATTATTTGACCATGGTTATGTCACTCACAAGCTTCAATCCTGTCCTTTTACCTTGCTCTTTATAACTTGCTGGTAGTACACACACACACACACACACAAGGAAACATATCAGAACAGGAGTTGAGTCGTGCTGTATCTGCTTTGCTATTTCTTATCATGTATTACCTTCATTCATTATCTGGTGCACTGATTCTTTTCCAGTTATTTTGAACATGTATCAAGATGCTCTTTTTGTATTTCTTAACATCCTTTGCTAAATCAGCTTAGTTGAGGCTTTCATTTTCTACAATTATTATACTATAATACATATATAATACTATATACAATATATAATAATACTATATACAATTATACTACAAGATATTAGATTACCTGTCAATACTCTCCCTATATGACCGGACCTCTTTCCATTTCTGATATGTCCCCTTTTTCCCCTTTCAAACTGAAAACAATCTGGGTATGCAAAGATTAGTTCCAAAATACCAAGCTATTCAGAGTCAGAACAGAGTGAATCATCTCCCCAATTATTTCACAATCAATTTAACTTTATAATTTCTTTTTCTTGGTAGGAGGAATGCTTTAAATAAAGCTTTGGACTGCACTACCCATACTACTGCAGACTTACTGAAACCAAGCACCTTGATCTTTTTGAGCCAGAGAAACCATAAAGCAAAAGAAATACAAGCATCCTGTCTCAACTATTAATATTCTTATATTAGTTCAATGATTCTCAAAAGGTAAGATGTGAACTCCCAGGAAGGTGTGAGCAATTTAGAAAATAGTCACAACTTAAAATATGACATTGGCATGGTAATCAAGTTAAGACTTTTGAATATTACCAAGTTTATGAATTGGCTTTCATCTTCCTTTTTTTGTCAATAATACTATATTCTTCCAAGTATTATTTATGTAAAAGAACATTATTTTGAAATAGTTTTTCTCCCATATTCTCATATCTGTTTCAGTGGTGGGATTCAAATTTTTTTACTACCTGTTCTGTGGGCGTGGCTTGGTGGGTGTCGCAGAGAAAGGATACTGTAAAATCTCCAGTCAGAGGTGGGATTTGCCAGTTCTCCAAACTACTCAAAATTTCCACTACTGGTTCNAAAATCTCCAGTCAGAGGTGGGATTTGCCAGTTCTCCAAACTACTCAAAATTTCCACTACTGGTTCTCCAGAACTGGTCAGAACCCGCTGAATACCACCTCTGATCTGTTTATTCTACAAAATGTTTAATCAATTAAAATCCTTATTAAATCAAACTTGTCTATTTTTTGTACTTTCCTTTGATGAAAATACAATGCATTTGTGATAATCATAATACAGGCATAGCAGTTAAGGCACCAGGATAAAATCTGGGAGACCATGAGTTCTATTTCCACCTTGGGCATGAAGCCATGAAGGTGGCTTTAGACCAGTCACTCTCCTCTCTCAGCTCTAGGAAGGCAATGGCAAACCATTTCCAAAATCTTGCCAAGAAAATTGCAAGAATTAATCTAAGCATTAATTTGGGTTTGGCTTCTCCTAGAAATATTTGTATGTTTCAGGCATTTCTGCTCATGTGGTCCATAGTAGTAAAGCTATGGACTTTGGAGTATCTGTAAACGTGTATGTTAGTGACATACAACTTTTACATATTTTATAAAGCTGTAAGATTATGGTTTAATTTAATATATTAACATTTAATTATTAAGAGTAACTGGTATATTTATTTCTTCGCTGGCCCTAACTGAAATTAAATCATGAAGCTTTATTTGGGGAGAAATCACGCAAATTCATTCATTATTTAAAGGAGCTGCAGTATTACAGAGTTCAAGAACACCTCTTTTGGTTTTTAGAGAAATTTTAAAAACTCTTCACATAATTGAAATCACAGATTTGGTTTTTTGCCAGAATAAGAAATAAGCTTGTCGATGTTTCAGAAAAAGTGTCCTTCAAAAGGACTGTTTTTCTAAAATATTGACAAGCTTATTTTCTTACTCTGGGAAAAAAAAACAAATCTGTGATTCCAAATATACAGAGAATTTTCCTTTCTACATTCCACCCTCTCTCAGCCCTAGTAATCTTTTAATAAACTGAGATGATAAAAGAACAAAGCTCTCACTCCTACTGTTTAATTAATCTATTCTCATCATTTTATGTCTTTCCCAATCATAATATTGCCACCCAGAGATACTCCTCTTCCCTTTATCCTTTTAGGGTTTATACATGATCACTCAGTCAGTGATTGAGCAAGACAAAAGGACTTTTGATTAAATGTTATATTAACAAGCACCATGTTGAACTTAATGATAGATTTAAAGCAATACTTAAGCCCACAACACAGTTAAAAAAATATTATTCATGCAAATACAAAATACTATTAGCACAAATTGGGAATATAACTTTATCAACATAAAGGCCAATTACATTTTGACAGTCTGATGACAAAAAACAAATACAATTCCTGTTCAAAAGCACTCACATAATTGTATTGATAGATTTACTGAAGTCCATATTTCATTCTTGTTCTCCTTCTCATCAATGTCACCCTTTCAGCTTCATAACATATAGACATTTAAACTAAGTACACATCACTTCATATCTTCTAATATCAACAAAACAAATTAAAGTAAATGGCAATCTAATTAAGTATATTTTTACCCGAAGGGCAGTATTAAAGGAGTAAGCCATTTGGTAAGTCAAGGTATGGCATCTGCTTTATTTTAACAGAAAATTATTAGATGTGATACAGACCGGTCATCTCAGTAAAAAGGAGGCTTGTATCTTCCATTTGTAACTGCACTTGAAAAACTTTTAAGTGTGAAGCTAGCTCTCACAGAAACAATAGAGCAAATAATTCTTTTGAGTCATATGATCTTTGGCTACAACAAGTCATCATAGCATGAAAATCACTGAAGAATTTTAGCCATTGTTCCTTGACACATGATTCCCTCTCTGACTATACTGTCATATCTTATCTGAGAGGGAGCATGGAAATTGAGGCATTCACTTTAACTTCACTTAAAGCTTGATATAGATTTTATCCTGAAGGGAGAACACACAAAATATTTGACTGATCTTTTCCTACATCAGATCAAGAAGACAGAATATCGCTAGAAGCCATGTCCTAATTCTTACAAAAGTGCACATCATCTCTTTTCTGATACCAAATTTTGACTAGAACAGAAGTTGCATAATGGCCTTTTGCATAATGACTTTTTGCATATTACGCAGACTGCATAAGGCATTTGTGCATCATTTTACAAATATATTGATTGAAAATGAAAGAATATTATTATTCACTTGGAAACTACTACATTCTGCAGGGAATTTTTACATAAGGAAAAGAGAATATTATATCACTTCAGAGTTTACCCCCTTCTCATAATTTGTTAACACATATATTACAAAATGTTTTTTCTTTAAAAGCTGCCCAAGTGGTTTATTTTGAACATTCATGTATGTTAGGTATAAGGAATAATATATTGAACTGAACTTGCCAAATACATTTTGGACTCAGAGAAGAAAATTCCAAAGCAGCTTGTTGATATGGAGCACAATTAATTCTGAACATTTCATATTGTAACCTTTCCTAGATGAATTTACAGAATGTAGCAGAAGTTTTTATGAGGAGAAACA
The DNA here is from genome assembly GCA_004320025.1 of Laticauda laticaudata. Lineage (NCBI taxonomy): Eukaryota > Metazoa > Chordata > Lepidosauria > Squamata > Elapidae > Laticauda > Laticauda laticaudata. The sequence goes on from BHFT01044688.1 coordinate 10,248, forward strand.
CAAGGCTGTGCCACCATGGCCCAGGGGAACCCTCCCTGCCCACTCACTCCTTATCTGGTAAACTTGTCTGCTAAATTGCTATTTTTTCCTTTTCCGACCATCATCTGTTCTGCTGTGCTGGGAGATTTAAATTAGCTAGGAGGCAGGAAATGGTTGGATTTCTTGCTTTTCTAGCTAGTCTTCGGCTCAGCACAGCTGAACCTCCCTGAGGACTGAAAGTTTGCTTACAAGCAAATTCAGTGCAGACTCACAGCAAGCAAATTTGAGAGACTGAGCTAGCAGATGGCAGATAGATCATTGAATGATTCTGTGAGCAACTCAATCTGCCTGCTTTGCCTGATTTGGGGTAAAAGTTGCTCTTTTTTATATAAAAATTCAATATTTACATGCATGGTGTGTTGTGAGTTAATTTTGTGAGTTTGCTTGCAAGCAAAGTTTATGTGACAGACTGAGCTAGCCAATGGCAGATAGATAGATCTCTGAATGAATCTGTGATTCTGTGAGCAACTCAATCTGCCTGCTTTGCCTGATTTTGGGTAATAGTTGCTCTTTATAAAAAATTCAATATTTATATAAATATTTATATTTACATATAAGCCATGCCCAGCCAGTCACATGACCACAGAGCCACATCCACAAATTAGGCCACACCCACAGAACCGGTTAGTGGTCCCTGGGATCTAAAATTATGAGTTTGGTGGTCCCTGAGGTCCAAAAGGTTGGTGACCCCTGTTCTAGACGGTTCCACTTACAGAAATATTCTTACAGAAAATAAGCACTGACTTAATAAATTTCTCTATGTATCCCCAAAATGATCTGTCCTATTAACAAAGTACAGCATGAGACAAAAAATATTTCCCTATGTAGTGTAAACATGGCGAAATAAGCTTTCCAAAACTAGTTATATATTTTGTCAGCTAAGAGTCAGTAACAGCCAAACTAACTTCCTAGCATAAGTGGGCAGGAACAAGAATTCACACGCCATGTGATTTCTCCAACATTTAGTTTTTATTCTAAAAGGAGCAGCCTCAGGATGAAAACATGAACAAATGGCTTTTGGAATATTATCAATAAATGTCCCCACAGATGTCTATTTCAATTAGTCTCAGTGACATTTCCATGGAACTTTAAAAACATATTGAGAAAGAACTGCCAGATGATGAAGAGAAATAAGTTTGTAACTTTTTAGAACTACAAGCTGGCAAATCAAAGCTCTTTAAAACAAAACAGGTGTTTGTTCTAAAGATGATATCTTCTAACCTTAAGACCTACCATTCCTTGGCTAAACTTAGAAGGTGGATGCAATCATCATGATGCAAATGCCAAACGAATCACAGTAAATATTTTCCATGAAATCTTGCACTTCAAACAACCAGCAATGTAGCTATTTACCACAGGTTATGAACATTTTATATGCACCTCCAGAATCTTAAAAGAAACTTTTTAAATAACTTTATTGTAGCATAAATTTTCATTTTTTAAAGGGAAAAAATGTTTTCTTTAAATTATGCTGCTGAAATGATGGCTGTGGTTATGAAATTAACACTTAAACTAATTTTCTCTTTGCTCCTTTTCCTCCAACCACCAACAATGGATCTCTATCTCAAATTCAGTTTTTCTCCCCAGGATTTAAAGAAGCATTTCACCAACATCGTGGTCGCTAATAAAAGTTGAGTATCTTTCCTGGAGAGGGATAACTTTCTCAGAATGAACAGATGCCAGTTTTTTCCACCTCCCCTTCCCCATGCGCGTACATGCTCACCTGCTGCTCACCCGAAGAAACATTTTGAAGGGATGCCAAAAAGCAGGGAAAATAAATCCGAATACCGTGGCACTGACAGGCACCACTGCTCGCCATCAGACACAAAGGATGACGGAGCAACTGCACAGCTGGAGGAGGAGGAAGGATCGGGGCTGAGGGGGTCCAAGGAGGAGAGAAAGGAAGATGTCGGAACTGAAGGGGAGGATCTTTCAACCTTCTGTGTGGTGTGTATGTGTGTGAGTGAGAGAAAAAGAGAGAGAGAGAGGAAGGAAGGAAGGAGGAAAAGAAGGGATTGGAGGATGAAGATTGGGAAAATAAAGAAGTGGAGGAAATTGGAAGGCAAAGTGTGTTAGGAAAAAGTGGCTGAAGATGGATGAAAGTTAAGAAGGAGAAGCAATCGCTGCAATTCGAAATCCATTCGTTTGGGAGGAACGAATCCCTTTACGATACATGGAAGGTTATTTATCTCTGGTTACATGTGGTTGCAATAAAGCTGCAAAGGAGAGAAGGCTGGGGGCGGGTGGAGAAGATCCGGAAAAGCTTCAGAAGTCTCGCTATATAGAGAAGGGAGAACAATTAAAAAAGGAAAAGGGACCGCGGCCAAGAAAGCTGCCGCTACGACGATTGCAAAACAGGAGCGTGTTTTCTCGCCCCCTCCAAAAATCTGTGTCCCCAAAGAAGCTTTAAATAGCGCGAAAGAGTGCAGAACGAGGAATGAGAAAGGAGGGCAACAGAGGGAACGGAACCACCCCGACGATTTCGAGGGAAAGGGGGCTGAGAAGGACGCGGAGCTAAAGAAGCCAGGCGGCTTTCTCGCTCTCCTTCTACCCCACCCTTCCCGCCATCAGTCCGTCCCTCAGCCGCGCTGGCCTCCCAAGCGCCGCTTTTCCTCTCCGCCTTCCAGGCGGTGATGAAGGCGCAGACGCAGCCCAGCCTGCCCCACGGCCTCCCAGACAGGATCCAGCCGGCTTCCTGCGGGGAGGGGGGGGGAGGGTGAAGGCGGGACCGAGCGTGTGACGGAAAGTGCAACGGCCCAATGAGAGGGCCAAGAAAAGCCCGGTTCGACCTCTGGCGTTGATGATGTCCCTCGGAAGCGGAGCGCGGGAAAGCTCGAAGGACGGCGGGTGAGCGAGTGTGGCGGGGCGGCGTCGCCTTGCCGTTGAGGGGCTGTGAGGGAACGACCGCCCCTCCCCCGGTAGCTGTTCTCACGCACGTCCCTCAGGACCCGGTGGGGAAAGCCCTCCTGTCGCCGTTTCTCGGGTGACCACCTCAAACGGGGAAGGGAACGAGGCGTGTTAGACGAGCTGAGCCGCAGACGGCATTCCCCAACCTGGTGCTCTCTTGGTGTGTTGGACGACATGTCCCATCATCCTAATCCCAGCGTGCCTTGTGGGAGGTCATGCAGCACACTTGGAAGGGCACTTGGTCGAGAAAGTTTGAAATAAAATAGAACCTTGAGGGTTTCTATCCCTGATCCTGAAATAGTGATTGTATAATTGATAAAATTCTGGATTGCAGGATCAGCATCAGTGAAAAAAAAAAAAAAAANAGGATCAGCATCAGTGAAAAAAAAAAAAAAAGAATTCTTCACTAGAAGAGGCATGCACTGTATTTTGCAGTTTTATTTCTGCATTTGCATTCTATTTCTGCTAGACTGAGAGTTTTTATTGAGGGATGTAGAAATGCTGCTTTTGTCATGGATTAAGGCTGAAGCCTTTTATCATGTTTAAATAGGCAAAGAAAATGTCCTCACAAAAACCAATGAGATATGGACATACAGAAGGCCAGACAGATGTCTGCTTCAATGATACTGGAAGGTGAGTGACTGAAGCTTATCTTTGCTTATCTTGTGATTTACTTAAGAAACATACAGATATTTTTGAAACGTGCTTAGTTGCACAAAATTTGGCAACCAAAGACAGAAATCTATTATTGGTGGGCAGATGTCCCCAAGTGTTTGTTGAAAATGAGAAATTTGCATATCTTTTTACACAGAAATTATTTATGCTCTGTGAAATACCCAAGGTAAAGCTCAAATGTTGTTCTGTATCTAACTTGTTGAATTACAAGGCACTCCTTCATGATTATGAAATACTGAATGTTTTTGTAAGACTCCTTTACCTAATCACAGTGTTCTTTACATTAGTTGGTGAGGTCTTCCTTACCTTTTATAATCTCATTGATTATTTCCATTATATTATCTGGTTATTTTATATGCAGTTTTCCATTTTATAAAAGACCTTTATGTTATATTATCTGCAGGCACACTGAGCACCACTGTGCAGAAAGGGAGAGTATATAGGTATTAAATATTTACACATTTCAATTGCAGTTCAGCATAGCACTATGATGGAAACATACCCCTGATCCTTGTGTGTGGAAAGTATGTTCAATGGTCATCTGTGCCTGACCGAATAATAAGCAGCAAATGAATTAAGAGAAACTAGTGCTGGATTCATGACAACACATTATAAAGTTTATTAGTCTCTTTTCAAAGTGACTCGGTTTCAACACCCCCACCCCACCCCACCATGTAAGCCATGCCAAAGTTCTTTCCAAATATAATTAAAATAAATAACCAAATAAATTCAATGTATATAGGTTGTTAGCAATGGCACCTGGGACGCTCATTGCTATCACTAAGCAATACAGTCATAAAGTGTGGCATTGTGTGATCACACTGCTTAATGATGTGATTCCAGTATTCCCAGTTGCCATCCTTAAGTGAATCATTGTGGGTTTGCATATATGTGTTCTGGGTTTGCACATTGCGGTAAATCATAAGCTGGTTCAGAAATCAGATTGATCAGATTCACTTAAGACAAGACAAAAAAAAGGAAAATACAGTAGCAGTTTAATATGTATATGTATACCTGAGATTAATTAATCTGAGGAACTATTCAGGAAACATCAATCCTATAAATGTCATTCCTTGAGACCAGCATCTTTGCTTGTATCATTTATTATTTAAGGATTATTTAAGAGAAAAATAGAGTTTGATATAGTATCTTTTTCACAACATAGTTTAATATCTATGTGTGTATGAAATAGTTGTGCATATTGTTATTGTATCATTTTATTTTGATTGTGTTTCTTTAGTTGTATTGTAACTTGTGGCAGTGATGGAGATGTAAGAATTTGGGAAAGCCTGGATGATGATGATCCAAAGTCCATTAATGTAGGCGAAAAAGCCTACTCATTTGCTCTCAAGGTACTCCTGAAACTGATACAAATGATAGTGTGTTTTCTTTCACTATATACATAATTATTATATGTGATAGAACATCAACTAGATTTGTTTATTGTGCTTTGTTTGCTAAAACATGATTAGCGAACGGTACTACAATTGACTGGATTCATACATCATTTTAAATTACATAAACCCCACAGGATACAGGTGAAACTCAAAAAATTAGAAGATCATGCAAAAGTTCATTTATTTCAGTAATGCAACTTAAAAGGTGAAACTAATATATGAGATGAACTCATCACATGCAAAGCAAGATAGTTCAAGCTGTGATGTATCATAATTGTGATGATTATGGCTTACACCTTATGAAAACCCCAAATCCACAATTTCAGAAAATAAGAATATTGTGAAAAGGTTCAATATTCTAGGCTCAAAGTGTCCCACTCTAATCAGCTAATT
>BHFT01044689.1:0-36033 GCA_004320025.1 Laticauda laticaudata
TTCAACTCCCAGAATTCTCCAGCCAGCTTTGCTGGCTGGAGAATTCTGGGAGTTGAAGTCCACAAGTCTTCAAGGGGCCAGGTTTGGAGACCTCTGGCTTACAAAGTGCATATCCCAGTTACCTATGCACCACAGCAGGAACGTATTAAAAAGCGTAGGATGGGTACATGAACCAAGTCACTGCTGCGAAAGCCTAACCATAAAGCTTTTAAGATAGGTCTATATGAGCCGGTACAACTCGCCAGCAAAACAATCGCCTCCCTCAAGTTTCCTCCCCACGTTTACGGGTCAAGCAGCCCGGACTGGAACCGAAAGCTCCTTCCAAGGTGTGTTTGGTCGCCAGACGTGGACCAAGAAGCTCTTCGATCCCTTCAGCTGACCAGCCTTTCGGTAGCCGCTCCAAACGCTGCAACTCACCTGAAGCGAAGCCCGCGGGAAATCCCCACGGGCGCTTCCGCGAGAACTAGAGGGGAGGAAGAATCGGTAAACTGTCCGTTTTGAGGTGGCCCCGCCGCACCAGAGGCCAAGAGAGCGAAAAGGAGAGCGAGGCCTCCTCCTCCCCTCCCTCCCTCCGCCCCTCGTTGAGCCCAAACCAGAGGTAGAAAGAAGGAAAAGGGGCAGCCCAGGCCCGCATCGACTTACCTGGGCCGCGCTGAGGGAGCTTGATGACAGAAGGACACCACCACGGCGACAACAGCCGCCGCTCCTTGCTTTGCTCGCTTGTTCCTCCCTCCCTGCTCTCTCTCTCTCTTTTCTCAACCAAGCGGAAGTGAGCGTTGTTGTCACTTTATCACTGCATCCGCTTTCCCGGAGAGAGCGATAGGGAAGACGGGAAAAGGGTGGGGGGGGGGGGAAAGGGGGAACCCTGATNAAGGGTGGGGGGGGGGGAAAGGAGGAACCCTGATCACGTGACAAGGCCCGCCCGCTCACAGGTTCACGCGATTCTATTGGACGGGTCGAGAGGTCGCGTGATCTCAACTCTCCATTCCCGAGCCTTGGCTCTTCCCGCGACCGAAATAGGCCTGCGGTTGGGCGCGTGACGATCCCTTTTCCTTCTCCGGGCGCGCGGGCTTCTTCTTCCTCCTCCTCCTCCTCCTCCTCCTCCTGAAGGGGGTGTCTTCCCTCCCACCACAGCATCTCCTAGTGGTAGGAGGAGAAAACGACACGTTTGGATTCCTAAAGGTGCTTTTTTTTCAAGAGGCAGCTGGACTTTCTGTTTTTTTTTTTTCCTTGAAGACGTTTCGCTTCTCCTCCAAGAAGCTTCTTCATCTCTGATTCAGCGGTGGGGAATGGAAGGATTTATGTGCTTTGCGGGCAGCTGATCATTTGCATTCTTTTAGCGAGTCCTTAACGCCACCTGGAGGTTTATCTGCGTCCTCAGCCGCACCTGAGTGGTGGGTGTGGACTGTGGAGCCTTCTTGGAACTGTTGAAAGGACTGTGTTGTAGACTGGAGATAGAGGATGTCATATCCCATGACCCTCTGTTGAGAGAGAGAGAGGGCTGTTCAATTTTGGCACAGATGGCCTCCTTGACCCCTCTTGCAAACCAGCGGTCCTCTCTGTCCAAAATGTGGACTCGGCTGTCTTCAAACGAGTGGCCTTCATCTTTTAAATGCAGATGGACTGCTGAATCTAGTCCTCATGGTTTTATTCTCCTATGTTGTGCTATGCATTTATGAAGTGGTTGTTTTGTTTCCCCAATGTACACATCTGCACATGGCTCACTGAATTGTACTGCATATACCACGTTGCTCAGTAAAGCACCTTCGGGACAACCATGACCTTTCCAGAGGTGGAATTCAGCAGGTTCTGACCAGTTCTGGAGAACCGGTAGCTGGAAATGTTGAGTAATTCGGAGAACCAGCAAATACCACCTCTGACTGGAGATTTTACAGTATCCTTCCCTTGCCAAGCCCACCAAGTCACACCCACAGGACCGGTAGTAAAAAAAACCTTGAACCCCACCACATACACGTTGGATTAAACTGGATTTGCGTTTTGCACTTTGCTAGCGACAGGAGAAGGAAAGCTTGGTTTCCTCGTCTCAGTGGGACTGAAACTCCAGTTCCCTGGAGAAATCCATTATCAAGAGTCAAAAGGATTGGCACAGGTTGTTGGCACCTCTATGCTGAGAATCACATTTTCGTATTTTGCCCCAATACAGAATAACAGAGTTGGAAGGGACCTTGGAAGTCTTTTAGTCTAACTTCCTGTTCAGGCAGGAATCCTATACAATTTCAGTCAAATAGTTGTCCAGTCTCTTCTTAAAAACCTTCAGTGATGGAGCACCAACAACTTTTGAAGGCAAAGCTGATTAATTGTTCTGTCAGGAAATTTCTCTTTAGTTCTGAGTTGGGCCTCTACTTGAGATTCAACCATTATTTCTTGTCTTGCCCTTAGGTGCCTTGGCAAATAAATTGACACCCTCTTCTCTATAATATCCTCACATGTTGGAAGACTGCTGTCATATCAACTCTAGTCCTTACATGGCTTGAAGTCTCGTCCTTAGGAGCACATAAACAATCTTGAAAAGTGATGACCAAGAGATTGATTTAAGATACCCACCGACGAAGCATAGGGCAATACACCCATTTTTTCACTAGTAAAATTAAAATAGTAATAGGGGGAAATTCCAGTGAATTTTAAAGTCACCTTAAACAAGACTTAGAGTCTGCAGTATATTTTGAAGTCGTACTTCTGTGACACTTATCCGTAGATATTTTATCCATGGTTTACAGAATCTGTTTGCTGGACATACATGATCTGACTTCAGGTAATACACCAGAGGCAGAGGTGATTGACCTGATGACACTGTTGTACAAACCCAGCAAGAATGAAGAAAAGGATGCACAACAGTAACCCTCAAAATCATATTGAGCAGGTGGTTGGTGTGGGTGTGTGTATGTAATGGGCACCTATAAAATACAACAAATAAAACTTTCCTCTAAATCATTTATATTGTAGGCTGCATTGTCCTAAAATGTATCAATCTGAGAACAAGATTAATATTGAAAGGCTAAACTATTTAGAGAATTTAAGCATGACAAAAGAAAAAAAAAAGAAATATGACCCAAACTGGAGCATTCACTCATGCTACTTTGCCTTTTACATAAGGGAATAATAATGGCATGCATCCAATTGTCAGACAGATCCAGTCTCCACAAACATATTAAACAAGTACCACAGCCCTTCTATAAACAATCAGATGTATATTCTACTATTTTTCCATTATGTTATCTAACTGTATAGCTTTATAATTTTTTAACATTCTAACACTATTGAGTATTGGATAGATTACAGAATGATAAAATAAAATTGGAGAGTTCTTGCAGATGTTTCATGACCCAAACTAGGTAACATCATTGATGATGTTATCTAGTTTTGAGTATTGAAATGTCTGCAAGAAAACAACCAAGGTCAGAGGGCACCAAGGACCCCACAAAATTAAAAATGATTTGTGGAAATAAGAATACAAAACAAACTTTTAAAAATACAAATATTTAAAATAGGATTATTTGTCTTAAGTATAGTTGTACTTCAAGTGACTTATTTATCTTCTAGCTCAGGGGTGTCAAAACTCAGGGCCCGTAGGCCAGATACGTCATGTGCTGGCCCTGCCCCCCGCCCAGTTTAGCAAAGCAGGAAATCCTGAAACGTCATGTGATGCCACCGTGACAACATGAGTTTGACACCCCTGCTCTAGCTGATCCTGGCACCATCTGCCAGAAAGAACCCACAATAACACCACTTTTTGAAAATACTAGCTCATAAAAACTTAGGGAGTCCCTGCCATCGTAATAGAGGGTAGCATAACTATACTGCAAGTCATACCCCAACCAACTCGGAGTAAATGGGCTGGTTTTGAGAACATTGCTACACTTTTTTAAAGGTATGCATGATAATTAAATCCATCAGTTCAAAACATGAATTTTCCTGCCCTCTCAGAACGATGTTACAGTCTACCTCACAGAAATTGTGTGCTGAAACAATCTCTGTCTATTAGAATATATGGGTTGGTCTGACCTTGCTAGAAGTTCTGTTTTATGTAATGCATCTTTCTTTGTTTGAAAGGATGTTCAGTTCAAGTCCAAAGGGAGAACAAAATCAGATGTTGCAACACAGAAACAGTAGATTGAATCACAGCTGTAGACTGAATCACAGCTGTACAGCGTGCTGCTGTAGGAATTTCATACCATTTAAAACTATTCACATTTATTTAGTTTGAATTTCATTGAATCCATTTCACCAAGTGACTGTGGATGGTCAATAAAACGTAAAAAATTTAAAAAGACAATTAACACCAATATTAAAATATATAGTAGCTGAGAATAAAGCACCAAGATAAATTGGTGGTTATCACTCCATTGGAGGGCAGCAAAGATTTATCTGTCTCTGGGAACTCGTGGTTGATGTTGCTGGTCAGAAATTTATTATCAGCAGCTTAGTGACTTTTGATGTTTTGATGCTCTTAGTAGAGCTCGCCAAGTTTCCCTCCTGAGGGTGTTGTCTGAGCAAAGGACAAGTTGTTTATTATTGGGAAGACAGATACTCCACACCTTGATTGTGGCATTGTGGAAACTATCAGTCATGTGTTGTGGGACTGTGATCAATTATTCACAGAAGGGGAGAGTATTTTTTTTCCCCTGGCTCACTTTATTGGCTCCTCTATTTTATCACTACCGAGACTGAGGATCATTCTTACTGATTAGCTATTAATTGCAAAAATATTCTTCTGTCAGCCTGCCTCCATGAAAATTGATAATTTTCTAGATTTAGAAGGTGGTACTAGTGGCATGTTCTGGTCCTGAGACTGCATTTATGCACTTTTTTGGTACATTCTGGAAGTGGTTTGCCACTGTTTCGTTCTGAAATGCTCTCTTGACATCATACTCTAGTCAACAATTCTAGAATTTCCAAGGTATCTCAACCATTATCATGGGGTGTGGGTGAATTCCCATTACGGTAATTTCCGTGATAGTCAAGGTCAGCTAAATGCTGCTACCTTTGGAAGCAGTGTCCCTAATTATATTGTGCTTATATTTCATAATCTCTCTCTCTTATTCCTCATGAAGTTTTTCTGACTGGGGAATTTTGGGAATTGGTCCACACATCTTAAAGTGGCACAGTCTGAGAAACACTGCTTTTAATAACAAGAACTGCTAATGAAGACTGTTAAATTTTTTCCCCGTTGAACTGTTTTCATTCTTATCACCTTTGGTAGCATATTGTACCCTGTGACTATTATTAAGTGTTGTACCTTATGATTCTTGACGAATGTATCTTTTATGTAAACTGAGAGCATATGCACCAAGACAGTTTCCTTGTGTGACCAATCACATTGGCCAATAAAGAATTCCTATTCTCTATTCTATTCTATTCTATTCTATTCTATTCTAAAGATAAATAGCTGAAATCTCCACCTCCACCATTTTCCCACCTGCCCTTCATGCTGCTTCTAATAAGGGTAACAGATTCATTTGTCCTCTAATTCTTCCAATTCTCAGGGCTATTAATGTAATGCCTACCAGTTCTCTTCCTATCTGTGAAGAGAAGTTGGAAAACAGTATTTGTAAAATAGCAACCAGGGTCCCTTGGGGAGTTCTTGATGGACATTTTAGTGATAAATTGAAAGGAGGAGATTACCAGCTTCCTGCACATGGGCCTTGCTGCAAGTATTACAAGAGGCTGGAGTGTTTTAAGAGTAGGCAATTGGTCCAAATTAGCTTGTTCAAGTGTCTGCTAGCTAGCTAAAGGGGAGGGGGAGGGATAGAACTGGCTCCCTGCCCTGCTGTAGTATCAGGCAGTGCCCGGAAAAGAAGCTTTCCCACTCTCCAAATAAAAGAAGAAAACTGAAAATGTCCCTATGGCCTTGGGCAACATTGAAGGAAATCAAATTGTTGAAGCCATCAATCTTTTCCTCAAGTCTCTAAAGGAGACAGCTGTACTGTTATCTTCAGCCCCATCATTATCCTTCTCTGTCACTGCACTCTTTTTATGATGAATGAAAGCCCCATTCTTCTGCTGAACACCAACTTAAGCCGAAGGTTCAGCTACTCAATGCTGCAAAATCCATAGCAAGGCCATTTTTACTAGGTCAGCTCAAAATTACAAACCAGCATGGAAGCTTTTTCAATCTCAGACATTGTCCATCAGATAAAATAGAAAGCAAAGGAGAAAGGAAAAAGATGAGAGAGAAAAGTTTATGGCTCATATGTGCGTTCTGTAGCATAGAAGGAGATAAAAAACAAGAAAGAATATCAGGCTCCATCATAAACACTGGGATAATAAAACTGGAATTCTCTAGATAGCATGTATATTGAAATCACATAATATGTTGTGATTTATTATATTTGTATCCAGTTTCTCCCAAACCTTTACATAGTTGTCTGTCTCCAGTAATATTTTTGCAAAACCCAGACCTGCCAACCCCTGATAAAGGAAAATCTGGAGACCCATAAAAAAAAATCTGGAGATTCTATAAAAAATAGTGAGATTCACGGTCACGTGAATAACTAACAACGGTGGTAGAAAAAGCAAAATGGAGGTGCCCAGAGTAAAAAGAAATGGGCTGTATGTATATATATATGACTGTATGGTAATATCGATATTGTGTGATCTGAGAAGTGGCATCATGTCGTTTGTGTGAGAATCAGATTTATGCGCATATAAGCCGACCCCCAAATTTTGAAAAAAAAAAAAAAAAGCGTTTTAAATTTGGCATGAGATTGAGGAGCCTAGTCGTGAGACCGTGAGACATGACAAAAAATCGTGAGACTCACGGCAGAACCGTGAGAGTTGGCAGGGCTGAAAACCCTATGAAGGGCTAAGGGGAAAAAGTTATTTATAATAGAATGACGTTACCCATTAAAGTCTCTTAGCAAATTATGATTTTTTCTCTAAACTGAAACGATAAAACAGTTAATATGGCATTGAACTTAATAATTAAAATTAATACTTAAAATGGAAGTTAAAAGCTTGCACAAAGGTAGGTATTTTATGGACCTTTGAATAAATTAATAAAGACACCAGGCTCTGATCTCTGCTAGGAATACATTCCAGACAGTTGAAGTGGCAACAGAGAAAGCTTGATCTTGGTTGTTGACAGATAATCTCATGGCAATGTGTGCAATCTTCTCATATGATCTTTAATTTATTTATATCCTGCCTTTATTATTTTTATGAATAATTCAAGGCAGCAAACACATATAATACTCATGTCTATGGAGATTCTCAGACATCCAGGTCATGGTTGTCCCAAAAGTGCTTTTTGATGATTAACTGGATTTTCTTTGTTTTTCCTTGAAGACATTTCTTCAAGAAGCTTCATGAATGAAAAGTGAAAAGTCTTCAAGAGGAAACAAAGACAGTCCAATTGCCTCTTGAAAAAGCACCTTAGGGACATGCAATATTCTGTCTCCTATTTTCCATACAACATCCACCCCGTGAAGTGACCTGGGCTGAGAGAGAGAGAGACTGCTCCAAAATCACCCATATAACTTTCATGCTTAAGGCAGGACTAGAACTCACAATCTGCTAGTGATGGCCCCAAATCACACAGCTAGCTTTCATGTCTAAGGCGGGACTAGAACTCACCATTTCCTGCTTTCTAACCTGGTGCCTTAATCCCTAGCCTAGACCAAACTGGCTCAGCAATTTGGGTACAGTTCTGTAAAGAAAGAGGCATTATCTTAAATAACACAAAATCATTCACTGAGTTTCATGTCTGAATAGATATTTAAACTTCGCTGTCCCCAGTTCAGTCCAATAGTCTAACTTGATGGGAGATCCAGGGTGCTCCTTCTGCTTCTAAATTCCAAAAACCCATAATCCCAGCTGGTTTCTCCTGTCCATTGACAGCAGATGGAAGCTTTAATCTAACATGAATACAAAGCATAGGTTTAAGAAAGCTGGCTTAGAAATATAGCTTGAGGCAAACTTTCTGCTAGCCAAACCTACACAAAGAGTGGGGACTGTATTTTACAAGGTTACATGAAGATTGAATGTTGTCCTTTGAGGGAGGGAAGAATAAGTGTATAATAAATAAATAAGCATTACAGAAGGTTAACACAAACGAGTATTCCATTCATCACAGTGAAACTGCATTCATCACAGAAACAAATGCCCCAAATAAGTTACTTATCCAGAAAAAGGGGAAGTTGTCTTTGAAAGAATGTGTGCATAGACACAGGGAAAGAAGATAAGAAGGTCCAGGAAAAATATTACTAACTTCCCCACCTCCAACACACCACAGATTTCCATGGATTTTTCCAGCATATCTGAGAAACTATACTATACAAGTAGTCCTTGACTTACAACCACAATTGTACCCACAATTTCTGTTGCTAATCAAGACAGTTGTAAGATGAATTTTGCCCCATATTATGACCTTTCTTGCCACAGTTGTTAATTAAATCACTGCAATTAAGTTAGTAATGTGAGCAGAACTGAAGTCATGTTGGATGACCCATTGAATTAAATAAGGAAGTGTGTCTCAAACTCAGTAGCTCTGCTAAATAAGAAAGTGTTCCAGTTTGTGCACAAGAGAAAAAAACAAGATAAGGCTAGAACAATGGGGAATTGTAATAAAGTGCTGCGATGTCAGAAACCGTGTAACTGCTTTTGCTAGATAGGGAACTAGTATGAACCTTTGAAATATATGTGTCAGTTTGAAAACAGAAAGAATGTGAGCCAAGCCCTCGTACGAGGGGGCGGACAGTTAGGATATAAAAATGCTGCCTGAATTTTGCTCTGTGTTCCTTCAATGCCTGAGGGGACCCGTCTCTGCAGACACGTGAATAAAACCTTGTTTTCCTTGGATCAGTGAATCTTTTGGTGGTTTTTTTATCTGCTTCCACCTCACAGTAACATGGTTGTTAAGTGAACCTGGCTTCCCCATTGACTTTGTTTGGCAGAAGGTCGCAAAAGGAGATTAAAATGACTCCAGGATGCTGTAACCATAATACAGTGGAACCTCGGGTCACGAACTCTTGTGTTCGCGATCAGATTGGGTGACGACCAAAAATTTGGGGAAATTGTTGCTTCTGATCGCAGACAGATCCTTGGGTGCCGATCAAAATACAGCCTCTGTGATTTTCCCTGCTGCGGCGATTTCGCCTTCCGTGCACGTGTATAATTATAGGCGCATACACAGTCAATCTCACTTCTGTTCACAATCAAATCAGGTTGCAACCAAAGTCCTGGAATGGATTATGGCCATGACCTGTAAATGAGTCAGTAGCCAAGTGTCCATACTTTGTTCATGTGACCACAGGGGTGCTGCAATGTTTGTGTGAAAATTGTCACTAAAAAGTCACCTAAGTTACAACGCTTGTCATTGCAACTTTGAAAAATCACTAAATGTAAGTTGTATTAAACAGTTTTAGTGCTACTGGAAATAGCCTCATCCACTTTTGTTTCTAAATAAGCAGCAGTTGGCTTAGTTTAATAATTGCTATGCCATATTTTGGTGTGCTATTAACAAATTCCCTGCAAAGAGAAAATGGCATAAAAGACATTTATGGAAGCCAAGCTGTCAGTTAATCACAATATCACATTTAGTGGAAGATCAAACAAGGGTACAATCATTAGTCCGTGAGTGTCCCCTCATTGTGCTAGATAATTTGAAATGGTCTCTTGGGCATTAAATAGTTCATTACTTTTTTAAGGGAGAGGCAGGGAGTAGGACAGCAAGCATGTTGTGAGGGAGAAAGATTGTTTTTCCCCCAGTGATATTGAAACTCTGACAAGTTGATGCAACAATCTGCAGGCGAGTGAAAAAATCAATGGGGCTTCATAGATAACAGCAGTAATAGCAGCATGGAACTAATGCAAGAGGATTATTTTACTAAATATCAATATATTCATTAATCTCTGAGACTTGTAGGCTGCCTGTCTCTGACAAGGCATGGTATAGCTGCTTTATCAACATTTCCTCTTGCTAGCTGGTTAGAGTGGGGAGAGGGAATTGTACGTCTTTGGAAATTCATTTGTTAGTAAATGATTTCCAAATGAAAGCAGTTCTAAAAGCAAGATACATTCGATTGGTCTGTGATTTATCCAGGTTTAGTTTCTTTTGAAAGATGGTTGCAGAACATGGTCTTTTTTATAATTATGCCTATGTATAAAAATATAGGCTTGGAGTATTGATAGCAGCCCAGATTTATACAATGGTGCCTTCTGTCTTATTCCACATTATTTCCACATAAAGTCCAAAGTAAGCGATCACTCTCTGGTTGATTTACAGTATGAAAACACTGTTCTAACAGTATCAATTAGAACAACATGAATATATAATCAATGACCGCTCTTCCTCTATGGCTAGCTGATGTATAATTTGATGACTGATCAGAAAAATAATGAAATTCAGAATTAATGATACATGTAATTATTTATTTTGATAAATTTAATAAAACAGTAATTAAATTATTTTAATTATTTTAGGAACATAAAATTATATTCATCATGGGAAGTCAAAAATAAATTTCTCCAAATGAAATTCTATAATAACAGTAGTAATTATCATGATTCTACTTTGACAGAAATCACTGTGAGATGAGAATGTTTGCTGTCTTTTAAATCCTTAACTTCTAGCTTTACTACTATTGGTCTTTTAAAAACATAAAAACAAAATAGAAAGACAGAGCAAGTCATGGCTGAATGATACACCAGATACTTAACATATAGAAGATTCTACCCTCAAAGGGTTGCAGAATGCCATCCTAGCTGAAAACGGAGCTCCTGAGGGCCACGCATGACCACCCTGAGCTCCGTTTTCACTGGCAGAGGGTTGCAAGATGCCTTTGCAGCTGAAAACAAAACTTGGGAGCCCGTTTTTATTGGCAGAGCACTCAGGCCACCACAGGCACCCCTGACACGAGTGACATCATGCTGGCCATGCCCACCCTGGTCCTCGGAGGTCAAATACAACCCTGATGCAGCCCCCAATGTAATCAAGTTTGACACCCCTGATTTAGAGCATAGTTGAAGATTCTGTTCTTGTTTAAGCTGTAGAGAAAAATGGTAGAATAAATTGTGTTTTTTTCACATCAGGAGAATGGGAAACAACATGCTGTACAACTGCCAACAATAACCTTCTAGGTGATTTGGTTCTCTAAATATGGGATGGGTCACCCGTATCCCCTTGAGACATGTGTCTAGTCATAATGTGCTTCAAAATACATGATAGCTTTGGGTAATATAAAAGAAAGCTTCAACTCTTCCCTGGGCAGTTTGTTTACCTCTAAGAAAAGGGAGAGGCCAGACCCTGCTACTGTTTCAAAACAAGCTCAGAGCCTCAAGCAATGTTATTTTCTTCAAAAGCAAACCTCAAAGGTTGTTATTGTCAAGTCAGGTGATGGCGCATTGGATTGTCAGGTCTGTTGATCTAGATATCTCATATGTACAAAACAAGAGAGTTGATCTCTTCCATACCCTCGCATAGCTACCCTTTCACAAATTTCCTGGGTTTTGTGCAGTAATTTCTCCAGTTTAGGTTGTTCCTCTTGATACAAAAACAATTATGAAGGTTGTTGTTTTGGTAGAAACTGTGAAGCTATGATGGCCTGGTTTTAGTGGGTAATTCTTCTGTCAAAGAATCATGGGTGACGCTGTATAAGGAACTTCAGAGCCCATCCTAGTCCTGCATACTCTTTTCCCAGTGTGCAAATTAGTCCACATGGGAAGTCCAGAAAGGAAGTGAAAAGAAGCCTCTTGCTTGTCTTCTACACCATTTGGCAAATTATATTGCTTCTATAATGTAGATGCAGGTATAAGGTTACCAGATCTGTGTTGTAAAAATTTGGATGACCACATCATAATCACAAGGAGCTAGATTTTTCTGTATTTCATTGCTGCATTCTAGTGATTATCTGGATACCTTCAATTTTGCTCTAGGGTAACCCAAGGAATTTAGTTACCGATACTCTTCCTTTTCTCTAATCCCCTTTTAAGGCCATCTGAGTTGGTAGCTGTCTTCACATTTTATGATACCTAATTCTGTAGTTAAACTGTGCACTTTTATCTGTCCCAAAATGCTCACAATTCAGCAGGTTGCTTGGAAGCTCTCTTTCTTACATACATTTAGAATGACCCAGGTTTATGGCTCTGAGGTCTTTAACAAAGAAAAATACCAAGATTAAAAATAAAAGTGCAACCAAAGGTATATTAATTTTTAAACTCAACATTTATCATTTTAAAAATACTTTGTTCATAAATCTTCTGGAGCAAAATGCTCCCATGGAAGCATATAGGCCCGTCATGGTGAACCTATGCCACGCATGCCAGATGTGGCATGCAGAGCCATCTCTCTGGGCACTCCAGCCATTACCTGTTGCTCTTTTGGGTTCCGGCACAAGCATGCACGCTGGCCAGCTGGTCTTTGCATGCGCAGGAGCACCGGATGCGTGTTAGAAACTGAAAGACTAAGTGGCTGGTATGAAGCTAAGCTCTGGTTTCCGGTGTTCCCATGCGCGCAGATTGGGGAGCTGCTGTTCCAGTTTCCGGTGTGCGCACACACTCCTATTTCAGCACTTGGTGCCAAAAAGATTAGCCACCACTGATACAGGCTAAATAACAAATATAGTAAAAGTTGGGAAAATAATAAATATAACAGAGGAGCAACACAAAACAACATCAAATGGAATAACTTGGATGCCAACTATGTAAAGATGATAAAACATGGGCGAATTACAAAAATATCACTAGGTCTGCTAGAAATACAGTATATCAAAATTGGATATACAAAATTGGATATACCAAAAAAGGATCCTCAATTCCTGGGTTGCAGTCCACTACCAGGCTGTAGCCTGTTTCAAACTGGGCCATGAGAGTGATGGGCAAGTGTGCGCCAGTGGTGGTATTCAGCTGGTTTGCACTAGATTGGGCGAACCAATAGCAAGGATTTGGCATGGGTCACCAAACCGGTAGTAAATTCTGGCTGGCCGTGCCCCCGACCCAGTCACCTGGGTCCCAAAATGGAGCATGGAGGAGTGCTGTGTGCCCCTCCCATGCTCTGTTTCTTTTCTTCCTGACTCCCAGAGGAGCCTTCTGGGAGCAAAAATGCCCCCCTAGAGGCTCTTCTGAGGCCAGGAAGGTCCCAAAACAGAGCTGGGAGGTGCTGTGGGCCTCCTCCAGGCTCCATTTCTTTCTTCCTGATTCCCAGAGGAATCTTCTGGGGGCAAAAACGCCCCCCCAGAGGCTCCTCTGAGGCCCAGAAGGCCCCAAAAATGGGTGGGGGGTGGCTGCAAAAAAAAAAGCCACATCCACTCAGTCACATTGCCACGCCCATAGAACCGGTGGTAAAAATTTTTGAATCCATCACTGGTGTGCATGCATGTGAACCCCCACTTGCACAAGCAGTGGACAAGTGTGTATGCATAAAGCTCCATTCATGTGATAGGAGAGCACTTATATGGAGGGTGTTGTGTATGTAACTTGGTAGGTTCCAAGTGCCTTAATCTGATTGGCTGAGAAGGCCGTTCTCGGATTGGCTATTTAAGGAACCAATCCGAGATTGGCCCGTCTGACAGCGGAACACTCAAAGAACTGTCATTGGCCCACAAGCCACGAGCAAGCCGCTATAAGAAGGGCTGCCGCGGCTTGGCTGTTGTTCCATTACCATTGCCTTTACTTGTTTAAAAAAAAGAGTTGTTGTTGGAACCCGGTCTCGCGCAACTTATTTCCGAACAGAACCACTGGCAACGAAGGTGGGATCATCGTGAGAGAGCGAGACCGAAGCACCGCAGGCAATCAGAAACTGAGTAAAAGAGATGGCCGGTAACAACGTGCCGCCCACACCATTCAACCCTGATGAGGAGGGATTGGGAGTCATATATCGATCGCTTTCTAATGAGAAGAGGGCGTCTCCTCACACACTGTGGACCACTGTCTTTTAAAATGGCAAAGGCGCTGGCCAAACCAAGAGATATTAAACAGATGACTTGGCCCGAGCTGAACAGAAATGCTCTGAGCACATTACGCATCTGTGGTCTCCAAATTTGATAAAAAGGCACGAGTTCTACAAAAGAGACCAAAAAGAAGATGAGTACCGTCGGAGATTTTGTAGCAGCCCTGAGACACATCGGAGGAGCCTGCGAGTTCCAGAACATGGATGAGCGCATGAGGGCCACGTGGTCCTTGGGTTGAAGGACGGCTTATCCGAGAGTAAGCTGCTAAATAGACCGAACATCACTGTGGCTGAGGCCACCAAAGAAGCCACCGCCGCGAAGCAGCAAAGAAATCCAGCCACTATGCGCCAAATGAATTCAACTCCAGATCCCGCAAATCAGATCAGAGAAAAGGGAACAGAAGGAAACAAGAAACAGCCCGCAGCGACGGCCCAACGATGAAGATCTCGACTCCCCCGAGCGACGACTGATGATGACAATGAAGATGCTCCACAGACGTCAATCAGACAAGAATGGTGAGAAAAAAGAAGAAGCGGGCAGGAATTCCAATGTGCTGGATAGTAGGAGCAACCACCCACACCTGAATGGAGGTTCTGAGATGCAATCATGCAGATGCTTTGTAACAAATTGGGGGCACATTGAAAGGATCTGCCAAACAAAAAGAGCTATAGTCACTAAAGACGAGCAGCACCCCCCCCAGACATGAAGAGAAACAAGCCCGAAGCAGATGGAACCGAGATAGTAGAAGTGAAAAGAATGAGCGACAGAGAGGAAACGCACCAGACGGTCACAATCCTGTGAGCCCTGTGAGATGGAAGTCGACTCTGCATCCTTTTTATCCATGGTTATCTTGAACACCATCCGACACCTGATACTGAACATCAAACAAAAAGAACTAGAAAAACAAAAACTGAATCTTAAAGGACTACCAGGGAAATCAAATTCTGGTAGTAGGGCCTTGACATTTTTCTTGTTGAGTTTAAAAATCACGCGAAATTTTGCCTCTGACCATCATCGACTGTGATCGCCCTAGCCTGCTAGGAATCAATGGTCGCAGACCCTGGAATTGGGATGACCAGGATCAACAGCATTGTTGCGGCCAAACTGGAAGAGAGCCTGTTTCAAGAGTTCGGGATGTATTCGATGCGACCCTAGGCAAGTACAAGGGGAACCCCAATTCCTTTAGCCTAGACCAAAAATAGCTCCCATCCGGCTCAAAGCCAGATGCGTCCCTTTGTGCCTTAAAACCAAAAAATTGACGAACAACTAAACAAACTAATAAGCACAAGGGTGTTAGAGCCAATCGAACCATGCCAAGGTGGAAACACCCATCATGATCCTGTCAAGCCAGACAGGTCAGTGCGCATCTGTGGAGACTATAAGGCAACCCTAAAACCATGCGCTCCAACAATAGCGCATACCCAGTGCCAGTAGTGCAACACTTATTGCACTCCCTAGCGGAGGAAAAATTTTTTGCGAAGCTTGATCTTGCACAAGCATACCAACAGCTACCGTTGACCCCACTACTGCAGAGGCCACAGACTATAGTGACACACAGAGGGGCATTCAAGTGCTACCGACTCCAGTTCGCATTAGCGTGCCCCAGGCGTTTTCCAAGCCTCATGGAGCGCCTTTTAAATGGAATCAAGGAGTAGTCCCTTATTTTGATGACGTTCTAGTGTCAGGAAAAAACGCTAACCAACTAGAGAGTAGATTAAAAGAAGTTTTAAGAGATTCAGAGATGCAGGCCTTAAAGTAAAGCGAGAAAAATGTTAATTAGCCACCAACCAGGTCGAATTTCTAGGCTACCTCATAGATGAGCAAGGGATACACCCCACTGGAAAAAAGATAAAGGCAATCAAAGACGCACCTAGACCTAGGAACAAAACTGACTTACAAGCATTCTAGGTCTCATAAATTTCTACAATGTGTTCCTGCCCAAAAAGCAACCGTAGCAGAACCCTTACATCAGTTGTTAGAAAAAAAAACCATCTGGAAATGGGGCTACGGGAACAAGCAGCATTTCAAAGTATCAAAGATCTATTAACATCTAACACCATTTTGATCCAGTATAGCAGTACCCTGCCTTTGACAGTCACCTGTAATGTATCACCTTTTGGAATCAGTGCCATCCTGAGCCACAAGCTACCAGACAGCAGAGAGCCACGGGTCGCCTTCTATTCAAAAACGCTTTCCAAATCGGAGAGAAATTACAGCCAACTCGACCAAGAAGCCCTCGCAATCTTACCATAATCAAAAGATTCCATGAGACCTTTACTGCAGAACTTTTTCGATCATCACTGATCACAAACCCTGTAGAATTCTAGCAGGAAATAAACCGACCCGAACATTCTGTCACCTAGAATGACGAGGTGTCGGAATTCTCGCTGCCTACACCTACACACTGATCCCTGCCCAGGAAGACCATCACCATGCCAACGCTTTGAGCCATTCCCCGCTGCCATCACGGAAGACGACCCAGCTCCCACTGTCTCCACTCTCCAACTCAAGCCTTGGCAAATCTGCCACTAAACCGCAGCGGACATCGCTAAACCACTGCAAAGACCCGCCGAAAGCTCACATTCTGCATTGGGTAGGTAAGGGCTGGCCGGACGAGAACACAACCGAGACTTTTAAGCCATTTTGCAACCCGACAAACTGAACTGTCTATCGAGAAAAGCTGAATTTTGTGGGTGACAGGGTGTAATCCCTAAAAAACTACAGGAAAATGTTTTGTGCATGTTGCACGAGGGCACCCGGCATAGTTGAGATAAAAGCCCTGGCCAGGAGTTACGTCTGGTGGCCAGGGCTGGACAAAAGACATTGAACATTGGGTGGCAACATGCCATGATTGCCAAAAATCGAGGCCTACCCCCCCACAGGCACCAGTCAGGGAATGGGAAACTCCCGGGGGGCCATGTCGAGACTGCATATTGATTTTGCTGGGCCAAAAAAGGGCCAACACCTTTTTGATAGTCGTGGACACCTACCGAACTGGTTAAAGTCATAATTATGGCTTCCACTACCACCGAGGCAGTGATTCAGCAGTTAGACAAAACTTTTCACCATGCATGGACTGCCTGATGTATTTGGTGTCGGACAATGGGCGCCCCAGTTTACCACATTGGCATTCGAGCAGTATCTAGCTGCACAGGGCATCCGACATGCCTTGACAGCACTGGTCATCCAGCTGCAAATGCAGGGTTGAACGCATGGTTCGGTACACTAAGGAGGGCCTAGAAAGAATGGACAAGGGGACGTGCAGAAAAGCTAAAACTGATTATTAACCATGCAACATATTACCCCTAGCAGCACAACCAACAAGAGCCCAGCAGAACTCTTAATGGGGTAGGAAATTGAGTTCCTACCTTGACAGACTACCACCCCACTTATACCTGGATAAACCCCCTGACTCCTCCAGCAAATACCACGCATTCGAGATAGGGACCTGGTTTATGCAAAAAACCTTACCTGGGGCCTGTTATGGCTTCCAGCCACAATCACCCAAATCACGGCCCCCGATCTACCGACTAGTATTAGACGATGGAAGATAATGAAGCGGCACATCGACCAGCTTCATTCTCACAACTAGAATGCAACACCACACCAGACGTCAAAAATAATAAACAAACCAAAACAGCCGAGGAGGGGGGGAAATACAAACTAATAAAAAGGAGAGACGAACTCCCCATAACACGACAACAAACACTACACAAAGACTCCCAAACAAATCAAAAAGAGCACTCACGATTAGATGAACCCCAAAAGAACTGTCATTGACCACAAACCGCGAGCAAGCTGCTATAAGAAGGGCTGCCGCAGCTTGGGCTGTTGTTCCATTACCATTGCCTTATTTGTTTAAATAAAAGAGTTGTTGTTGGAACCCGGTCTTGCGCAACTTATTTCTGAACGGAACAGAGGGTACTTGTGCTCACACGTGAAGATCCATTCGTGTGAATGGAGCTTTACATGCAAAAACACCTTCTGCTTACACGTGTGGAGCTTCATGCATGAGTGCCTTCTGTTCAGGCATGAAGCTCCATTTGCATGAGTGTAGGATGCGTACACCCATCGCTCGCACCAATGGACCTGTGTGGTGTGTGTGCGTGCCACTCACACACCCTGCCTCCCTGTGCGAGGCCAGACGGGCCAGGCCAGGCTGCCAAGTTCGAAAGGTTGGAGATTGCTGATCTAGTGAACTTAGCTGGGGAGGACATTTCATATGAAATTTACCATGTTCTACAAAGCCTTGTCTTTAGATGAGCAAGAGAAAATCCCCAGATGACAAATATAGAGTTTTGGAAAGATCCTATCACTCTAGGAAAAATGTTCCTTCAACGAACCAAATGTCTAATTTTTTATTACTTCAAGAAAATAACTTTCAAATTATGCCTGGAAAGAAACTTGTGTGAACTGTAAGCAGCTGTTTAAGTGTTGCTGAACTCGTTTGTGAAAAAAATAACAATATGAACAGCAAAACTCACTGCAACCCTGCTTCTGTACCATGTTTTAATTTTATGTTGCTGTTCCACATAGAATTACGGATGTTACATATCTTTACCGGCAGGCACATAAATTTAGCATTGATTAAATGAATTAGCTTATTAGTATTACTTATTCATTAAATTTCTCTGCCGGCCATCTCACTGATACAGCGACTCTGGGCAGCTTACAATATAATAGAATATAATAAAAACATTAAAAACACCAGAAAACAATTAAAATTAGAAAAGGTGAATAGAAAAGCTAAACAGCTAAAAACCAACCAGGTATAATTTGAAGGTTATTATCCTTGAAATAATGAATATTTTAGAGATGGGAAGATGGCTCTTCTCTCTCAGTCGGCCATCCCAGGGGTGGACTTCAAAAAGTTTAGCAAATGGTTCTCTGCCCAGTTGCTGGGTGGGTGTGGTCATGGTGGGTATGGCCTAGTCAACCTTTTGCACTGGGGGGGGGGCATTTTTGCCCTCCCTAGGCTCCGGAGGCTTTCCTCGAGCCTCTGGGAGGGCAAAAATAGCCACCCTGGGCTCTGGAGGCTCTCTGGAAGCCAGAAACAGGCCCATTTCCAGCCTTCTCCAACTTCCAGGAGGCCCATTTTTTGCCCTCTGTGAGCCTCTGTGCATGCCCTGCACTTACCTGCATCCAAAATGGTCTGCATGGGAACTTCTGGGATGGGCAAGGTGGGTGGGCGGGGCCACCCAGGAATGGGATTTGGGGGTTCTCCGAATTGCACAGAATCTTAGCTATGGGCTCCCACAACCCCTGAGAACTCCCAGGAGCCCACCCCTGAATCATCCTCAATGTAGTAGGCCCTATCAGGGCCCCAGGCCAACTGGCAGACTTGAGCTTTTAGGCTTTCCAAGAAGGCCAGCCTCCTACCAGAAAATATTCCAGAGGGCAGTGGCCACAGCAGAAAAGGCTCTTCTTTGCCAGCCAAAATTATTTGGCCAATGAAAT
Source organism: Laticauda laticaudata (assembly GCA_004320025.1). NCBI lineage: Eukaryota > Metazoa > Chordata > Lepidosauria > Squamata > Elapidae > Laticauda > Laticauda laticaudata. Next base: position 19,362 of record BHFT01044689.1, read on the forward strand.
GTTTAGTAGACCTTATCTGCTGGAATGAATGGAGTGGGCTGGTCCCATCAGGGTGAGCTGGTCCCATGCCATAAAGGGCTTTAAAAATAATCACCACCATCTTGAATTGGACCTGGAAGTAATCTGGAAGCCAGTGAAGCTTACATAACAATGGTGTCACATATGGCACCCTAGGGGCCTTAAAAGCTGCCTGTATCGCTGCGTTCTGTACCAGTTGTAACTTCCAAATACTCTTCAAGGGCATCCCCAATGTAGATCACATTGCCATAATCCAATTATATAACCTAAAGCTTATGAAGGCCATTAATATCAAAGGTAATTTTTCTTCAGTTAATCAGTGTTCAGGTTCCTTATTGGATTTTTATTACAGCTGGAACTGACACAGAAATAACAAAAGTAGACTTAAAAATGGAAAGGAAATATGGATTCCTAATAAATAGATCGTCAAAGCTCTTCTGTTCCAAAGGAAGGAAACTGTCTTTGTATTATGGCAGCTATAAAAAATGATTAAAACTGAAGTGAGACAGGAAGCTGATAATTTGATTTATCATCTTAATGGATGCACTTCATGAATAAATAATAGAGGGAGATTAATGTTGTTTGTCTCTTAGTGTTAAAAAGGCAGGGGACATCTCAGCCATTTCTCTAATATATGGTGACAAGAATGATATTCTGAGCATTGTTCCTCACATTTAGTTTGCTTGAAAGGGTTAAGGGAATAACTTATTTCTCTTTATTTAAGAGATAATGTTTGGCTTTGTTTCTAAGACACCAGAAAGCTTAACTAAAAGCCATTCACTTCCCGTTAGCATTATATCCTGGAAAGAGCAGAGTCCTGATGACCAGATCATCAATATACTTGGCCAAAGGACAGACTAAAAGCTTCCTTAACCTCCTTCGTTTTCTTCATTCTTCTCCCTTCATTCCAGGATGTATTTTTCTAGACTTCCTCTTCCAGTTTTCAATTATTTAACAGCATGTCAGCTGTACAATGAATTCTGCTATGACTGCATCCTGCAAGAATTATTTTTTTTCTCAATGGAAAGTAGGGAAATGTTTTTAAAGAGGTGTACCACTTTAAAGCAACTGCACCATGTAAAATTATACTTATGAGGTTGACAAATAGCGCTAAGCCAGAATGTAATATATTTGGCTTTTGTTTATGAACCTAGCCATTGCAATTTTGAGAAATATGATGCACAACTGAATGTGTGGAAGAAATACAGCCATTTGGGATGTATCCAGTAAGATACAAGAAAGCAAATTATGGATCAGTACAATGTCTGAACCCATTCAGATTAACAGATAATCAGAGTTGGAAGGGACCTTATAGGTCATCTAGTCCAACCCCCTGCCCAAGCGGGAGACCCTACACCATTTCTGACAAATGGCAGTCCAATCTCTTCTTGAAAGTCTCAACTGATGGTGCTCCCACAAGTTCTGAGGNTCCATTATTCTTTGTCTGGCCTACAGGCGCTTTAGAAAATAGCTTGACCCCTTCCTCCCTGTGGCAGCCCCTCAAATGTTGGAAGACTGCTATCATGTCTCCCCTGGTCCTTGTCTTTACTAGATTAGCCAAGCCCAGTTCCTGCAGCAGTCGATACCTCTGTCCTGGATATATACGTGCCAAAGACTGACAACCACATAAGCCTACAGCAATCAATTTGATACTTCCTTCTAAGCTGATAGTTTGATGAGAAGTACAGTAGGTGCCTCTAAGTATCAGACGATGGAAAACATGAGTGGGAAGGTAATCTTAGTATTATTGCCCTGTTTAAACCATTGACTGAAAGAATGTCAGGCTAGGTGAGCCTCCTGTTTCTGTCAATATTGCTAACGCCAGGCTACGTAAGCAGTTGAGGGCAGGTTGAGAAGTAACTAATGGAAGCTTACCAAAAGGAGATCCAACCTAGAATTAAGGAGAAATTTTCTGTCAGTGAGAACAATTAATCAGTGGAATGGCTTTATTCCAGAAATTGTAGGTGCTTCATTGTTGATGATTTTCAAGAAGAGATTGGGCAGCCATTTGTCCAAAATGGCATATTGTCTCCTGCTTGAGTAGTGAGTTGGATTAGAAAACCTCCATGGTACCTTCAGAGTCTATTATTTGTATTCTGCTTATTCCAGCACAGTTTGTTGTGGTCTGCTGGAGGCCTGTGGAGCTGGTAGGAGAGTTGGACAGTGTTTTGACCCAAACCTGGTTCCAAGAGAGCAAACACAAGACAAATGCAGCAATATAATCTTTTTATATTTCAGCTAAAAATTCTGTTTCTTCACGGATAAAAGGCTGTTTCCAACTAATTAGCTCCGACAAGAAAGAACCTTGCCAAGTTTTCACAAGTCTGCCAAACACAACAGATAAGAAATAGTTTACGATACAAGAGTCTATAAGAATCATTACCAATTGTAATGTCCATGAGGCTGGGTTCAAAACCTGCTGCAAAGAAGGTTAGTTTCACAGCTGGCTTTTATCTTCTTGAAGGAGGGGCCATTGCATTGCAGCCTGACTCCCAAGTCGCCCATGCTGTTGTAACTGTTCTTTCCTACAAGCAATCCTGCATGCACGCACACGGGCACTTGGCACAGGCTCCTCAGGAACCTCCTCCTCACTGCTGCCAGCCCCCACAGTCTCTTAAGGCAGCAGTCCACTCCCTAATGGTCCTGACCCCTCAACTGAGTCCTCACTTTCCTCAGCCATCTGCACCTGCTGCTGGCTAACCACAACAGACAGTGAGGAGGAACAAGGGCCAGTCCTGGAGCCTGGGGAGACTCGGATGGAAGGATCTGCATCCAACACAGAGATGGGACCAGGGCCATCTGGGAGTTATGCGCTGACTCTGGAGCCTCCAGAATCTGACATCAGTGAGGCAGAGGAATGGGAGAGCCTGTTCCCAGTGCACGCTTGTGCAGAGCTGCCAGAAGGCAAGAACAGTTAAAAGGGGCAACTCGGGAGTAAGGCTTGAAGGTGATTGGCCCTTCCATAAGACATAAAGGAGGAGCAAAGGAACATGAGCTTTTGCAGGAAGCAACTTTGTTCGTTCTGGTCAGTTTAGAGTCTGAAGCTCAGTGTTGATTTTGTGCTCTGTTTAGCTTTGTACAGCTAATTGGCAGCATTCCAAGGAAGATAAAGGTGTGTGCTTATCAGCCTTATTCTGAATGATTGTGGCAGACTTCTGTTGGACTATTCACAAACTGTGTGGGACTCATTATGGGCTGTGAATGAATATAATTCACAGCTGTTGAAATAAAAGAAAAGATTTTGGGGACTACCATGTGTTTGTTACTGTCTCAGAAAGCCTTGGTCAGAACACAGTTCTTCTTAGGGGACAATAATCCTAATTATACAAATATAATATATAGAATGCAGAAATTATATATCCTATATATAATAATAGGACTGCATCCTATGCTTTAAAAAAAATGCAGTTTTTAAATAGAAATATAGAGCTTTATCCCACAATTCTCATGAACTTCAACAAACATCCAACTCACAAGATTTACAAACTTTGCAAGTTTAATGCACAGACAGCACCAGCATTAGCATTATACTAATTTGCCTCATACTTTTGTAGATAATAAATATGGCTTTGGTGTTGCTGAGTGATTTTTTTCTTTTTGGGCTGGGTGGGGTTGTGTTTGGTTTAATTTTATTGTTAAGTTCTTCAAAACCTAAAATTCAATCTATATTAAATTTCAACTGAAAATTGAGCCTTCATATTTTGTTCAGAGACAGATTTTTCTACAAGTTTAGATAACAGGCACCCACATCAAAATGGCATTTAAGTTCTGGTTCTAGTAACAAACTGTTCAGTGTTAGGATAAGCAATGCTCTCTGTCTGCAGTTTGGCATTTGGACATCACCTTTGTCTCACAGAGGTCTTCGTTTTTGGAAAGAGTCCTTCCTCATTCAACAGAGGCATAGCAATGGACAGGGTAGAAGGAATAGTCACTATTTTTACCAACACAATTGCTGCTGGGTGAGCTGTTTGTCTGCTGAGATCGTAAAGTATGACATGAGAAATGATTGGCCTCAGCTGCTCTTGTGGAAACAGATATCACAGTAAAATGTCCTGTATAAAACAAAAAGCAAACCAAACAAAAATATTATAGCAAGTTGGAAAATTATTTCTTGACCTTTCACTATTAACCAAACAATCTGATTTTAATCTGATGACAGAATACTATTGCCAGAACACAAATGACAAGTGGCTATTCTTCAATCCTGATGAACCAACTAATGCTGCTGTCTTATCATTGCATTCCAACTGCATTATTCTTGAATCTATCCCAGGGGTCGCCAACCTTTTGGACCTCAGGGATCACCAAACTCATAATTTTAAATCTGTCCTTGAGACCCTGGGAAAATCCCCCCAAAAGTCTGCAAGAAAATTCTCCACCCCATTTTCCTACCGATTGATCATTCTTTATTTGGGATCACAGGATACCATCTCCAGCTCCGTTCTCGGGGTGGGGAGAGAGAGAGAGAGAGAGAGAGAGACTGGCTTTTGACTTCATGCAAGGAAAGCAGCAGAAGCAGCTGAAGTCTTTCTTTTTCTCCCCAAACTCAGCCAGAAATGAGTCTTTGTGAGACTTGATGCCTTACAGAGTCTCAAAGACTCATTTCTTGGTGGAGTTTGGGGGAGAGAAAGAAAGACTTTTGCTGCTTTCCTTGCTTGCAGCCAAAAGCAGAAGAAGCAGAAAGAAGCAGCCTGGTGGCCAGGTGAGACATGTAGGGCAAGTTCCCCCCCCCTTTTCCTCCTCCCTTCACTACTTCATGTTGTTCGCAATGCAAGCAACACAAGCTTTGCGTTCACGTGTAGCCTGGATTAATTGCTTTGGGGGGTGGTTTGGTGGTGACATTTCTCTACGGACCACCAAAAATTTCTCACGAACCACCAGTGGTCCCTGGCCCACTGGCTGGTGACCACTGATCTATCTAATATCTTCTTAAAGCTATCCAAGCTGGTGTCTGCTATTATATTCCACAGCAGTGAATCCCATACCTCGCTTACACATTCAGTGTTTTTAATTTGCTGCTATTTAGATTGATAGTACAAATGACCCATGATCCCTATCCCCAGCATCATCTTTATAATTGGTAGCCGCAGCCCAGGACCTAGACATATTTATTTTTAGATAGCATATTTAGAAACAACCCGTCTTCCTCATAGAGCCACTTGAGCGGCAGATACAAGTCTGAACCTGTTGGGCCTTGGGAAGCAGACAGAGTCCTTATGACTATGAGCTCAACTACCTGCTTACTAGATTCATGTCCTTTCTGGCTGCCAAAGGTCTCCTAGGTGATACATGGCTGGATTATAGCAGTGATAAAGTGTTCCTTATGGATTTTGTTTTTTATAGAGGTGTTGATTCCCTACACACCCTCCTCAAGAGCACTGTTAGACCCAACTGGATAATTTTCATTAAAAAGGTAGTATGCAACAGCTTCAGCAGGTCCTGTATGAAGCAGATTATTAGAACCTCTTTCAATCATGTTTCAGTCCTGGCTATGGGATGGAAAGTGCATTGGTTACCTGTGGTATGATATATAACAAGAGCACAATGGGGGTAGTACCTCCATCTTTTCTCTACTTATCAGTTGCTTTCAATACCATCAACCATAATATTCTAATGGACAAGCTGTAGGGGCTGAGGTGGCCAAAACTGTATTTATTGTGCTGGTTCTGTTCCTTCCAGTCAGCATCCATCAGAAGTCCCATCCTTGGTCCCTAATTGAAAGACTTGTAAATTTTCCTAAGGATGTGTTTTATCACCTGTCCATAACAATGTCTCCTATGCAAACCTTTTGACCATCAAATTATGTCTTCACTATAAATATATTGTATGCATTTCATAATCTACAGAGCTATACTTATATTGCTTCAACATCATTCAAGAGGAAAAAAAATACAGATCTGAGTAACATCAGTAAATATATATTTCAAAATATTCATGTCACATTTTAATTTTTCTGTAGTTGCTTTATAACATATAATAAATCCTGGTAGTTTTTTTATATATAAAATCCCTTCAATTTTGTTAATAATTCACCTGAACAGAAAGGTGATATTAGTGGCGTTTTCAAACATTAGTGCTATTTATAGGGCTTTGCAAATTCTTCCAAAGACATGCTTTACAACACTGTCTGAAGAATCGCTTTTCAAATAATTAAAGGAGCACAAGATCTAAGAGAAATATGGGGCCCAAACAAAAAAGAAATAGAAACTGGTTAGGAAATCAAGAATGATTCTGTTTCAAAATGAAATTAAAGATTATTGCTAAAATAGTTATTTGTAGCCTTGAGTTTTAAAACTGTGGTAAAACCTAGTTATTCTTAATCCTAAGAGGACAAAGTACTGTCCTTGAGAATGCAGATAAATTGTATATCTAGTTCAATTTTTACTTTCTTTCTAGAAATTGATTTCTGAAAGGGGAGAATAATATTGTTCTAACCTTTATCTTAAGGACACGCTTCTCTCTATTCTTGGTGATTATGATCATCTGCAATAACAACAGTCTCCTGCATGACAAGAGCAACTAAAATATATGTTTGGTAAACACTGGAGTGGCATCATAAGAAAGGAATAGCAACAATTTGAAAAGTAGATAAGTTATGTGCCTGAGTGTACATAAGAGAATTGCTTTATTTTAGGGATAAGGTAAAGAAACAAGCAAAGTACTGCAAGATATTAAGAAGACTGCGGCCCCAACATAGATACAAATCTGTATTCAGTAGGTAGCAGGAAGTAGGTATATCAAGTTTAACAAACCTTTCACCTGCAGTCAATGTTCATTCTTGAACACTGTATCAAAAGGGGCTTGGTGAACTGTTACATACTTTGGACTCTAAACCACAACTACAAAAAAGGAGATGGATGGACTCAGTTACATTGGCAACAGATGCTCTGTTGGAAGATGTGAAAGACCAAGCTTGGGAGAGATCAATGTAGAGAAAATCTGTGTGGCTGCAAGATATGAACAATATTTTTGTGGCACTCCATCCATCGATCCAGGCTCAGCTTCCTGGGCTAGCGTGTATCTTTCAAGCTTCACTTTTTCCCCAAAAAGCTCATGAATGCATGAATTGGCTTTGAAGATGCACAGATTCCAAGGGCAGCTTTTTATCCATCTCCATTTTAGTAGGATCTCCCTGGATCTTTGCTCCCTTCCTTTTTTTTCCAGAAGTTTGACAGGAGTAACACTTGGCTTTGAAGTTCTAGGTATGAATGCATGATTTTTGTGGGTACGAGGCAGATTTAGAAGAATAATTTTGCAGTTTCTTGTTTTCAGAAATTTGGGAAACAGTTTCAGAGGCATAACAATGTAGGTACACCCATGAGATTCACTCTGAATAACATCCATATGCCATGGAAGTGTTTTTAAAACCAGTTTTATTTATCTTAATGCTTCTCTTCCCAAAGTACATTTCTTTGGAAAATCTTTCTAGTCTCACAGTATCTCATTTGATAATGAATTATAAATCTGCTTTTTCCTTTTTGTACAATTTTTCTGATTATAACTGCCATTAAAGTGAAGCTCATACTGCACCATCCTTTCCTCCACATCTGCATCTATTTCTGTGGAGATTCTCAGTTGTAAGTATACATTCTTATATAAACTTATACTGAGTATGTCAGTACAGAAGGTAGTTTTTAAGAAAAAACTGGAGAGCCATTTGTCTGAAATGATATAGGGTCTCCAATTTGAGCAGTGGGTTTGATAGAAGACCTCCAAGGTCTCTTCCAGCTCTATTCTGATTGATTGATTCTATAGATTCTCTATACTTCTACTGACCTCTGTGAAATCTTTTTCTTCACTTTAAATGCCATATGGAGAAAGGGCATTGGTACTTACCTGACACACCCGTTCTCTTTGAGCTGTGAAGAGCATCCAGTAGTGGGAGGTGCTTCACTGCTTTCAGTCTCGCACATTCATAAGGCTGAGCTTGATTTGTGAATATCCATCCTCTGCACATGACAAGCTCCAAGGCATTCCCCAGTTTTGGTGAAGACGAGAGAAAATATTCACTCTCATCCTATAGTTCTAAAAAAAGTACTGGCCAACAACAGGACCCCGCACCAGATGGAAGAATGGGTTGGGCTGGATGCCCTCCTTCACAGCTCAAAAAGAATGGACGTGTCAGGTAAGTACCTAACACCCTTTCTCCTATGAGCTGTTGTCAGAGCATTCCATTAAGTGGGACAATATCAAAGCTTGGCTTCGTCCTACCGGGGGGACTCCGTCTGGTTCTGGAATCTCTCCTGGTCCCTGTCGCACCCGTTGCAGAACTCTTCTGTCAAAAGACAGCCCTTCAGCAGAAGGCAATACACATCAATTTTTATAAGTCTAATGACAGGGCGATGGGGAAGCCCAAGCTTCGCTGGCCCAACAGACTTTCAGTATTGGTGCCTGTGTGGCCCATGCTGCCAAAGTCTGCTGCGCTCCTTGTTTTGAAGTGAGCTGTTAAGCAGCAAAAGTAGCAGATAGATAAATAAATAACAAGTTAAAAAAAAAAAACTCAACAAATAAGTACGATAGACTACAGAAACTTTAAACACTTACATAATAAACACAAATTCCCCGTAGGCACCTGCAGCCGATTGAGTCTGAATATGTTTTTTGCTAATTACCAGCCTGAAATCCAATGGCTATCGTAGATGGTGAGACCTTCGTAACCTGAATCATTGGGCTGAAAGACACATGTCATGAATAAAGCCTCTGATTTCCTGAAAACCGCTATAACACTTAGATATAAAGATTCGCAGAGCATCGCCCTCACATCAAACCTTGTGCCATTGTTCTTTTCCATCCCCTGTGATGTCTGGGGCAACAAGTTTGGAAGAAATAAAGCTCTTGTGCTCTTTTGAAAGCCTAATTGATCCTTGCATAAATGTGGGAATCGGGACGAAGGCCCAATCGATCAGCATGAAAAATGCAGAGATCTTGTCTGACAACAAGGCTGCAATTTCCCGAGATACGGCAAGCGAGGTGATCACGACAAGGAAACTACTTTGTACATCAGAATTGGAGACTTGATGTTTATAAGGTTGAAAGGACCTTTAGTGAGAGCGACAAGGACCTTGTTAAGATCCCAGGTGGAATAACAGTGCATTGCTGGAGGGCGTAAATTGGTGCTCCTCGAAGAAAAGACCTTACGCGTGATGAGGTGAAAAAGAACTGAGCCCTCGCAAGTGAGAACTGATTGCGAAGCGCTGCCACCTGCCTTTTTAACGTATTAGGTGACAACCTTATCAAGTCCCTCCTGTAAAAAACTCTAGAATCTGAGCGAGAGGGAGAGGCGGATTCAATTTGAAGCTTACCTAAACCATTTGCCAGAAAGGTGGACCATGTGGCGTTGTAAAAATGTGAATGTTGAGCAGCGTCTGGCGGCTAGAATAGGTCGATAACTCTGTTGGAGAGGCTTTTCGCTCTTCAAACCCCTCGCTCAACCTCCAGACCGTCAATTGGTAAACCATTGAGGGTCGCGGATGTTTGAAAGGCCCCTGAGTTTATGAGAATTGCTGTTGACGGGATTTCCCGGGAGGGGCATACCGAGAGACTGCAGAGGTCTGCGAACGCATGGGCTGTCTGGGCAAGAAGGCGCTAACTTAAAGTAATTCCGCTCATCTCATCTAAGTAACTTCTGGATGACCTTGTGGGAACCAGAGGAGTGGGGAATTGCAACAGGGGCCAAAGACAGCGGACTAACGAGTTGAAATTCTCCACCCCTTGGGATGGGTACCTGGAAAAAACTCTTCGGAGCTGAGAGTTGAGAGGGGAAGCAAATAGGCATCACCGGCTAACCAAATGTCTGTGTCGCTTCTTGAAACAGGGATGGGTGGAGGCGCCAGTCCGATTGATCTATGGGTGCCTTGCTTAACCATCGGCCTGTGTATTCGACAGGCCGAAATGTGTTCTGCTTTGATGATAAGTATGTGTTCTCACCCCAGCGACACAGCGCGCTCGCGCTTACCGCGCATTAGGCTATTTGATTGTGTCCCTCCTGCTTGTTTAGTGAGCCTTGCTGTTACATTTCTGTCAGTATCAAGTATTGAGTGCTGACCACATACCGGGGAAGAAGTTTGAAGGGCCAGTGTAACTGCGCGAAAGTTCCAGCCAGTTTAGATTGGCTGATTTCCAGCCAAATCTCAGAAACTTATAATGGGAGGGCAATAACAATGTGTATGGTTACGCCTCCGTCAAATCTTTGGACGTGAGCACATCCCCTTTTGATGCCCAGTAATATTGAAATTGGAGGGTATGCATTTTAAATTTGCAATATACTAAGAAACGGTTGAGACCTTTCAAATCTATTTATCGCTCTCCACCCCCCCCCCCAAGTTTGGCACGACGAAAAGATTGCGAAAAAAACTTGCTCTCGTTTTGGAGCTACTGTTTGGATGGCTCGTATATCCAGAAGATGTTGACATGGAATCCATGAGATTACGCTTGATCGGGTTCTGGAAGGAGGTATGAAAACTGAAGGAAATCTGGGGGAGTGGATCTAAACCTTTTCAGCGCGAGGCCAAATTAACCGATTCCGACCCAGGCGTCAAGAGTAGAAGAGTCCCATTGGTCAGAATTAACTTCAGGCATCCCGCCAATGGGGATTGGGGTACCGAGTTATCTGGTCGGCTGAAGGGCCTGTTCCCTGTTCCCACGAAAGGATCTTTTGGATTGACCACCCCTTCTATTCTGTCCACTGAGTTGACTGTCTGGGTTGCTGTCCTGGTCTAACTGCTGGGCGGTCTTGGTATCTGGGAGAGAAGATCTCTGATAGACAGGATCGAAAGGATCCCTCCGAAAGGACTGGGGCTTCTGGGATTGACTTCCGAAAAAGGGGAGAATTTTCTTCTTGTTGCATATTTCAATGGTAGCGGAATCCAGGAAAGGGCCAAACAGTCTACTCCCACAATGGGGGATGAGGCCAGCCTTTGGATTTGTTTTGGTGGGAATGAGGCCAGCTTGCCAGTGTTTTACACATCAGCAAAGGACAATGGCTGTGACGTGTTGAGCCTAATGGCCCTTGCCTGAAAACTTTGACTGTGTGATAGGTCGCACTGGCAGAAAATTCAGCAGCTGCTATTAAGTTTGGCGAATATCACGGTGCGCACTAATGTTTAAGAAGGAACGCTGTTGTTCAAAAGACAAAGCCATCTAAGTCGACGACTGCATGAAGGAGGCGCCGATGGCTGATCTTGATAGCCACGCGTCAGACCTGAGCGCTCTGCATAGGATTAGCTCGACCGTTTTCACCTCAGCTTTAAGGCCTCCACGCCTCACTGGGAATACGAGGGGGACCGCTAAAGCCACTATAGGCTCATCTACCTCGGGGGTATTCAGTAACCTTTGGCAATCAGGGTCCAAGTTGAAATATTCCTATCATGTCCAGTTGGGGAGGTGTACAACGACTGCAGAAGGCCCACTGCTTCTTGCACCAATGTCTGAAAATATGGGTGGGACTGGAATTAACCGTCTGCTTCAACTAACCGATTGTGAAGATCATGTTCTCTGGTCCTTTCCCTGAAGGTTAGGGTGTGTCCCGATGGGCTTTGGCTTGTTTAGTCCTGCAATGTTCTTTGCCTTAAAAAAGGGAGATTTGAAAAGCTGTGGCCGGCAATAAGCCTGTAAAAACAGGCCTGGTCAAGAATAAGACCTTCATCCTCAGACATTTCCCCCTCTAAGCGGTTCCGCTCTGACAGCGGACCTCGCTATCGTGCATTGATTCGCCACTTGAGACCTACAGCAATTTAAAGATTGATCTACTTCCTCCTTCTCTCCTCCTCCTCCTCCGGCCCCTTGGAGGGGGTCTCCTCGTGTAAATGTACCTGGGACTGGTGTTGCTCTGACCTGGTATTGACCTCAGCGGTTGGGGCTCTTGTTGGTAGCCACACGGGTAAGTGTGAACATTACAGAGTGTTGGAGCCGCTGGCAATTCTTGGCGAATAGCTAGCTCCATCCAGGCTTTCATCCTTTCTGGCTTCCTCAATGAAAACTGTCACCCTGAACGTAGACCAGCAGCTGTCCGGAGTGAATGGTGCTTCAGGAGCCTATCTGGTGGTGTTCCAGACACTGGACCTGTGCCTTTGTGGAGTCAAGTACGTGATGAAAGGGCATGCAGCTTGGCTTCGTGTGAAAGCGCGCTGCTATTCATCAGCAGCTGGGTTCACCTTGGGTGCCCTGGTGGGGGGTGTTTGAGCTTGGAGGCACTACAAAACAGACCAAACACCTAGCACAGAAAAGAACTCCCTCTGATGCTCCAACTCAAACACCCCCCACCACAGGCAACCCAAGGTGAAACCACAGCTTGCTGATGAATAGCCAGCGCCGTCCTTTCACACGAAGCCAAGCTGCAAATTGAAACCTCCAACCACAAGAAACAGAGGGCTGCCAGCCAATCAAAGCCACAAAACAGACCAGAGACAGAAACACGCAAATCAATCAACCCAAGTCCCAATGAACACAGACCCAGTTAATAGCGCCATCAGAAATAGACCAGCCTCAAATTTGAAACAGAGGAACTGTGAGACAGACACTTCCAATACAGAAGCCTGATGATGGCAGATGAGATTCTGCTGAAACGTTCTACACACTTTAACACGAACTACAATGACGTGGATAATACATCAATTAGCGAAATTGAGAACGCAATAGGCCGGGTTGAAATGATTGTAAGGGCTTCAGCCAGCTTACATGCAGCAAGCGGACACTGGCTAGGGTGCTAGCAGCTGTGCCACTGGAAATAAGGGCTTGTGAGGGTTAAGCCAAACCAATTTTTGAAAGTGAAGTAATTATCTCGATGCAAAGTAGCCATAACGAGGTAAAATTGCTCTCAGATCCTGGAGGGATCCTGCTTTGCTTCGAGCAAAAAATACTTCACACAGCTTCAGGAAGGCAGACAGCGCGCACCATGGAGGTGGCACTCAAGATGGCCTCCAGCAGTTAAAGTTTTTTTGGCGTGCTTCTCAAGCGGCAGCTTCCTGCCTTGCAAACAAGCCGGAGCCTTTCAAATCACAGAAACAGAGGAGAAGAAAGGGAAATTAATACTAATTAACATCCCCACTTGAAGGAATACGCATTCGGAGGCAGGGCGTAAAGCGATACGACTTTTAAAAAATAAAAAATCCAAGCCGCTAGCAAGACGGAAATTAAAGGCACAGGCGGCAATCAAATCTCGGCAGAGGTAAAGGAAAATCTTGGCTGTGGGGAGGTGGGTGCAGAGCAGCTCCAAAAGCCTCCTGCCTGCTTTTTTTTTGGTGTCGCAACGGTGACAGAACTCTCAGACTGATTAAAGATTGGAAGAAGGCTAAAGACAAAAAAACAAAAGGGAACCGATTGCAATCAAACCTGCTAATATTCCTGTTTTGGTCAAAGAAGTATCGAAAGCACTGCCTGTCTCACACGAGGCTGGGCAAAAACTGGGGAACGCTGAGGAGTCACATGGAGGAGGAGGTGCGTTCAACAAATCAATCTCATCCTATGAATGCGGAGACTTAAGCATCTCCCACTACTGGATGCTCTGAACAGCTCATAGGAGAACTGGATATTCCAAGGGAATATATTTTAAGTGAAGAGGAACATGGATAGTTAATTATTTCTTCCCTAGCTATAGTTGCTCTTAGGAATTGCCTATGTAATAGTTTAATCCCAAAACGAATAAACCAATAGCACAAAAGGACAGTCATCAGACTGAGAAAAAGATCCAAGCCCCTCCCCCACTCAAGAGTGTAGGACACAGGACTATGGTTTGAGGTAGTTAGATAAACACTCACTAGACTATTTTCATACATTTCGTTTATGGTTATTAGTTTGTGGAACCAGCATCTATTTAAAACATGTACTAACTTCATATCAAAATCTTTTAAGAAGATTTGCAATAGTTTCAGGATTCTGAAGTAGATGTCCAGAAAATTAGACATATATATTCAACATTTATTAAAAATGATTAAAAACTCCAAATCATGTTCTGACAAATAGCAGATAGTTGTGACATGTAATCTCAAAATATTGGCAAACTATATGAAATTTAAAACAATAAGTACTCCAGAATGGTAAGAGCATCACAATCTTATTAATTTTATTTTTATAGCAAGGATAGAATAACTTTAAAAAAATCCTACAAATTGGTAATTCTGGAAGAACTACTATATTCAGTTTTTCAAGCATGCCGGTAGTGCATATAAATTAGTTTATAAAAGGCAAGTCAAATTTAATCTTGACTTAGCTTTGTATCTAAAAAGTATAAGCTTGAGTCAAAAACTTTAAAACAGCTTCCTTGAAATTCCACAAAGCTTTATGAAATATTAGTACCAATTTTGTGTTTTTACACAAATCCATTCATTGGGGCAGGAAATAAAAATATATTTGGACATAAGGTTCAAAGTTAAATGTGATCTTTAGATATTTTTGCATAAAATTTTGTTAATGAGGGAGAGAAATAAAAACAAAATATCTCAGGATAATTATAAATAATTTCCAGAATGTCTTTCTAGGCATGTTGATCTGGTACATCAACCCTGAGGACTCTTACTTTTGATTTATAATGATATTCTTTCAAATACAGCTTTACAGATGGAGGAACAGGAAGAGCATTTATGCCATCATAAGTTGTAGAGTTACATATAACTGTCCTGCATAGATGTTGAAGGGAAAAAGGGAAAGTTCTGTGTAAGGGAGTTGAGAGAAGTGGCTCAAAGAACATACAAGAGCTTGGATCTTTATAATGTTCTAAAAGTCCAGTAATGTCAGGAGAATGGAAGACGCATGGATCATGAGCATCAAAGCTGAAGTTGTGATTCCATTGTTCAATCCTGGCATGAAGAGAACGACTGTAACGCCTGAAACTAACAGAAAATAAGTAATCCTCCTGGGCAGAATCACGTAATAAAAAAGTCCCCTCTGGCTTTCCATCTAAAAGTGCTTCTGCAGCATATTTGTCCATCACTCCCCAGTAACATGGGTTATTATTGATCTGAAGGAGGTCAGGAACCAGACAATGAACATAATCAATCTGGGTGTGATATCTGAGTGGCATCTGCAGTTGCAGCAGGTCATCCCCTATTTCCCATTGTGGTTTATTTCTCTTCCTGGAGCTAGTGCAGAGAGTCACTACTTCATCATCAGAGTCCATGTCACTTTCCTCTCTACTGCTCTTCAGCTGCTTACCACCCATGGCAGATTCCTCTTGAGGGTCAAATGGATATGAGGCATTCTCAATAACATTACTTTCCTGCAATACACCGGAGTCTGGTTCATCAGCCATCTCAATCTTTCTTAGTTCTTCATCTTTCCTTTCACCTTTTGATGAACCCATACTTAGCCAACTTTCAGATTTTTGTCTTACAGGAGCAGTGTGCTGCTTGATTAAGTGCCATCGAAATGCTAGTTCAGATCGTGGTGGAAAAGGGCATTTGTCCAGCATAAGTTCACTGATATGTATTTTTCTCTTTGGTGAAAGCCTTGAAGAATGCTGAGTGCTACAACTCTTTATGGGGAAACATTGTCCCATTGCATCATGCAATTTCTGTTTAAAAGAACGGCTTAGGAACCTGTGACCACACACATGTTCCAACTCCATCTCAGCTGAGGAACAGCTCTGTTTTCTCTCCTGGTTCCTTAGACTTAATGTAGGTATTCCTGAGGCGTTTGCCATTGCAGCATTAGAACTGTTCTCATTCTTTTTTATCCAGGAAAACTTCTTTCCACTCCATACGTATCCGTCCTTTCTGTCTGCACTCCTACTCCGGCTGGTTTTGGGTTTCACATCTGCATTTTTAGGTTTCCTTTCTTTATTTTCTGCCATGCTTTAATGTTAAATGCTTCATAAAGATTCCAGAACTAATGTTGCCCAAATTCTTCACAGAAAGCACTCCTCATGTGTTCTGAAGCTATACCTATGAAAATGGGAAAAAAGAATATTCAACACATTTATTTCTCACATTTCTATGCAACTAGAATTTGAAGACTGTTTATAAGAATAAAAAGGACATTACAAAGATTAAAAATGCAATTTGAACTTTTAACTGCTCAGAATAATTTGACCACCTTCTGGAATGAAGTCAAGATTGTCACTGATACAATGTTTTGGGAGAACAGGTTATTTCATAGGGGAAGCACATCATCAAAAAAATATCCCCAGGCCACTGGTGAATTTATTTCATGTGGAGTGGGGGACCCACAATATCGTGACATGGTGGGATTTTCTACTGGTTCTGTGGGCATGACTTGATGGGTGTGGCAGAGGAAGGATACTGTAAAATTTCCAGTCAGAGGTGGAATTTGCCAGTTCTCTGAACTACTCCAAATTTCCATTACCAGTTCTCCAGAACTGGTCAGAACCTGCTGAATGCCACCTCTGACATGGAATGAGTATATGTAATGGATCGATTTTACCTAGGAGAAGATGGTGTTGGCAGTACCTCTAGCAGCCAACGCATATAGAACTTTAAGAGTTAAACCCAACACTGAATTACATCCAGAGACTTATTGGCAACTAGAACAAAGCCTGAAATATTGGTGTAACTTAGCAGTAAGAGCTCTCGCTATCAGATGCAGATTACAGTGTAGAGATTACAGCTAGGTGTATATTGCAATACTCTATCTATCCATCTATCCATCTATCCATCTATCCATCTATCCATCTATCCATCTATCTATCTATCTATCTATCTAT